>JAPMOR010115761.1:280923-292794 GCA_026543865.1 Argiope aurantia
CCGGGCTTCGAAGAGTAAAGAGTCACCATTACGATAAACTCATAACTGTAAGTACAATACATTTATCTGGACTACACATACACACATGCAAACATTTCTTTTTAAAAGTATAAATAACTTTTTGCAAAATGTGTTGCAGTCTTTTATACTTTGTGCATTAAACATAAGCTTTGTTATTCAAAGGTAATTCTTTTAATAGAATTTATATTAATCTATCGCTTCCATTAATTTAGAAATCTTCTAATCTCTGCACGTGCATCAAATTGATTAAAAAAGATTAAGAATGACGCTAGGAACATGAATATGCATGAGGTGTTAAGTCTTCAAGTCTGATACTTGCCGGATTACTGACAATCAACTGTATTTTAATAAACTTTGAGTAACAAGGAAAATATGATTAGAATTTTTATTAAAAACATTTGATATGCCATAATATTTTTATACTTCATAAAATTATCCTTTTCATAAAAAAAATATATTTAATTTTATTTTTTAAGACAATTATTCCTTATTCTTCCTTAATGGATTTTCTATTAAGATATTCTAATAAAATTAAATTCTTATCAATAAGGGTATTTATTTATCAGTAAATTCGATTGAGGTGAATAAGAATTGCTTTTTACACCTGTCTTTTATTCTACTTTTCTTTCGACGGAACTGTTTCACTCTGTCGAGGATCTGTTTCCTTTGCTGTCCTTAAGGCTATTCAAAAGATCGATGAGAAAGTAGAAAGCAAATGGCGTCCTCCTTTTCTTATGCAGGAATTCCAATTGTGAGGAAGCATTGGCTGTATTCGCTTCGAATTCTACCAAAACGATTGACACCAAATGCCTCTAGAAAGAGAAGAGGGAGTTAAGTATTATGATCCGACTATACTTTGGAGCTTTCATATTATTAACTGGGATTTTATTCTAATGTCTTTATTTTGAATTGATAACTCAAATTTCAGATTTAAGATTTGGTATATTTAAATATAGAATAACAGACATGAGTCATTTCACCGATATCCCTGAATGACATCTGATCGAAGTATTCTTATAGTACATTACAAGTTGAAATATAGCAATTTACCGCTGTGTAATTAACATTATTCAGACATGATAACGAATTTATACATTATTGAAGAATATAACTGCGGACAGTAAACTAGGTTCTAGACAGCCCGGCAGTAGTTTATTTATTTATACAGAATATGAACAACTTGTTTTGTTTGTTTAGATAGAATGTATACAATTTAGTTTATTTGGATAGAATGGGGGTAACTATTTAGAGACAATGTTGATAAATAAATTTATTTATTTAAATAGAATGTGGGCAACTATTTAGAGAGAATGTTGTTAAATTAGTTTATTTATTCAAATAGTTTGTAAACATTACAGACAGAAATGGTTTAGCATTTCATAATGAAGAAATTGATGGATAAATTACAAATAAAATATGAAGTGCATAAAATATAAATTAAAAGCATAAAATATGTTCGAAATTCTTATTTCTCTATATAAAAAATTTCGATTACTACTAAAAAAACGAAGAGTATTTACAAAATTGCATCTAATCTAATCAACTAATGGAAATTTTCCAATATAATAGTTACTGTATTTTAAATATTCTATTACTTAAATTAGTATTACTTTATGAAAAACTATCCATTTAACAGAAACTATCCATAAATTACATGAAAATGGTTATTCATCCAATCAGACCGGATTGAAAAACAGAAGACTGTTTGAAATCAAAAACATTTGAAAAATAAGAACATTTTAAATATAAAGAACGAACTCCAAATAGACTTTTAACAATATTTTAACCAGAAAAAAGATTGGGGTTCAACATATTCCCAAAAAAGTAAATGGTCTTAAAACTACAATTTAATGCTTTCAAATGTATTTTTTCTAAGCATCATAAATCTGTCTCGCTTTTTACAATGGCAATCCATGATTCAGCAAGTGGAATTAATGGCCAAAAATAAAATTCGCTCAAATGTTTATTGAAATAAATGAGCAACTTTTGTAGGATAACAAATCATTTTTAGTAATAAGTGCATAATAATTTATGTAGAAGCTTTTCAATCGATTTATAATAAAATTTGAAAGAAACTTAAATGGTAGATGCCGATTTAGTTAAATAAATATCAAATGATAAAAATTCTAGATTTTTGAATTCTTAAAGCAAATCATCTTCGGAAATCATTCCGCTAATTTTCAATTTATACTTCATTTGGCATTTTTATTATTATAGGATGTATAACAAATTACGCTACATCAAATGTTAATTTAGGCATAAATCTTTTTCTAATTGCACACTCATTAGATAACCATAACGTTATCAGAATGCTAGGTAAATCATCGTTGTCCTTAAATGTAATGTGAACGAATAATTTTAAAAATCATAAATTGTTCTCTATGTGACCATTTTCATTTCTTTTAATTTTGTAAGTTACATAACTTACATTGAAGTTACATTTCTACTTAAATTTGTAAATCTACAAAATTTTGATTTCTAGGGAAAATATATCTTCTATTTGTTTAGAATGTATTAAAATCTGGTGGACAACCATGAGTATTAAAGAATGTTGGAATATTTATACACACATTTTTAACATTCTAGCAAAATCCACATTTTTGCCCTGGGACAAAAACTGGATACAGTACAATCGATTAAAGTTGCTAATATTTTAAGGAGGTGTTTTTACAACATGCAATAAAGCTTGTATAACAAAAAGGAACTTCAAGATCCCTTTAATAGATTGACATGCAATATCATGGAATCTTAGTAGCACTTTCATGGAGCTATAAATTAGAATCTTAGAAAATAATGCATAGAATAATGACACCTAAGGATAGAAATAAAAATTATGATTGCCATTCAGAAACAAAATGTAAAGAGTGAATTTAAAACAAATAGAAACTTTAAAAAAAAGAAAAAGAAAAATATTAAGCGTCATTATTTTTTTTGAGATATTTTTGGAAGCAATCTCCAACATAAAGTCCTTTGCTTCTTTTTACAAATTGGGCTGAAATAATAATGTTTTCGTCATTTTTTCCCGCCTTAGTACCAATTCGACGCGAACTTATTGAGAGTTAGTTACTTTATCTCTGAAGATGGGATATTCTCTAAATATTACCGTACCATTAGTACCACCAGAAGGGAAGACCAAAGCATCCAATAATAATAATCTTGTAGTCGGGATCTGTGAAAAACTTTCTAGAACAGCCGCCAACAACGCGATAATTCTCATTTCCCCTTCCCCATCCCCCCAAAAAATTATTTTCAATTTTTGATGATTTATCTATAATGTATTTTTAAATTAACATTAATATAATATAATTGAAATAGACTTTCATCTGATAATAGAAAGCTGCAAAATCAGCATTTTAAAAATTATCCCTAATCCAATTTATTATAAGAATTTTTTATGTCATAATATGTTGGGATTCAAACAGTAATTAATGGATTCAGATTTACTCTTAATAAACTCAATTATCTATCATTTAATGGAGTAAATTAAAATGAATCATTAAGTTACAGCAAACATACAGAAATGAAACATAGACATACAGCAATCACAATCCTTCGAATCTTGAACATCTAACAATATGTTTTATTCTTCCGGCTAGGTGAGTAGTGGATTTGAAAATTGAATTATTGCGACTCTGCGCGTGAATTAATGTATTTTAAATGTAAAGAATTTCTAATAATAGGTTTTAATTACTTACTAAAGGCTTTTATTTCCCCGTACCTTTCGTCGTTTGTTTCTTATGTAACTTACAAACAACATTTTATCGAAAAATAAAATCACATTCCCTTGTAAACAAAAATGAACTTAAATGAATTATAGTCTTTAAAAAAACATCAAATAGAAATACTTCAAACATGTTTTGGTAAATATGCTCTTAAAAACTCTGTGTAAGGTAAATTGCAACCGAAAGAATAATCATTGTAAATTATTTAAAGAAAAACTCTCCGGCACCGTTATTTTTTGTAATTGAAATTCTTCTCGTAAACATTCTTCCATTAGATTTTCTTTTCGTCCCTAAAAGTGATTAGATAAACAAATACGAAGTAATTTAATTAGAAACTAAATGGAATTTGGAATGCAGAAGTCACATATTGTCAGTCATTTCAACGTTTTAAATTATATTTTAGTTTGATTCAAACTTTATTCGTTTTTATATTATATAAAATATTTGATTTCTGTAACTTTGATTTATATTTTCATCAACAAATTAATATTCATTATAAAAGCCGTCCATCTATCACTTTCTAGTAGATGTATCAGCATGTTTATTTATGATCAAAGTAACTCCAATATACAAAGAGTTAAACAAATGGAATTTTATAAATAGCCAATAATATATATATATGATCTTTATATGTGGATTTCGGGTACGGTATCCATTAAATGATCGATAACGTCTTAAATATGGCCAATAAAATTTCTCTCAAATTGTGTTGCTTGTACTTCTATTTCATGGATTCGAGATGCAAAGTTCTTATGCATGTTAAAATAATAATTGACACGCGAAGTAATTTGATTGCGGAAATTTTGGTACGTAATTTTGAAACCTGTTGGTCCAGCAAAGAGTAGACTAGTTGCCTGTTTGTTAGACCGTCTGCATGTGAAAATGATAACTCTACAACATATTAAATTCAGTTTCAGCGTGATGTTAACAACGAAATTCTACATCTGTATCAAATTTTGAATTCAATCCGTGGCGAAATATAATGAGGCCGTCGCCAGTACATATTATGAAACTGTCTTTCAATAATTGATCAATTTATTTTCATAATTCAGCAATTTTGTTCGTAAATTCGACAAGTTATTGCTAAGTTGATTACTTTTTTATATTAGCAACTTTGTGAAAAGATATGTACTTCTATTTATTTATTTTTAATATGATTATCATCGAAAAATAAATAAATTATTCATTTTTATTAGTTTAATAATTTCCTTATTTAAAAATTATTTGTTTGCTATGATAGATTATAAGAATACAATCAAGCAAATATGACACTGAAAATTATTATTTTACCAGACCTGCCAACTGAAATATAACTCAACCAGTTGGAAGAATAATTAATATCCCAGTTAAAAAATAATTATTTAATTAATATTTTATTTAATAACGATTTCAATAATTCGATGCAAAACGCACATGATAGTTCTGCTGGTTTTTCGTGGTCATCAATTGATTACGAAAATCGTAGTTAAATCGTTGTTTTTATTGGGTATCTTAATCTCGGGAACATCAAACCAATAAATTTTGTTATTAAATAAATACCAGCTAAATAATTTGATACAGTTCCGATTTAAAATACGGTCACGATCCACTAATTAATGAATACCAGATACTCCTAATATTTTACAGTTTATAAAATTTGTATTTTTCACAGATTTATTTAACGATAAGACTTACAGAACTTTTCAGTGACGTGCCAGCTGCTTTCTTCGACCCAGCTGCCTTTGATAGGAACCACCTGGATTGTCTAGTGAATAAGCCGTCATTAGATAAAATAATTCAAAGAACTCAATTATTTTAAAACCTTAATTAATCCGCTTTTTAATAATGTAATTAGATGACATTATCCGTTTCACGGATGTGCTAGATTATTGATTAAGAATCTATTGAATTATTGTGGCATTTATGAAATATGTGTGATTTTTATATCTAATTATAGTGTGTTTGAATGATTTAATGTCAGCTTACATGTTTTAGAAGCAATTATCCGATGTCCTTGAAAACTGCTGGCTCGACTATTAAAGGATTAATTATACAACGAATATACTTATAAAACTCCTCAAATTACAAAATTTTACGAGAAAGACGGAAGAAGAATATTTTCACTCTTCTAATGGGATTATTAGTAAATAAGTAAATTTTTATCTCTTCGGGTTATTATGATTAGTTACATTTAGTTTAACTCTTTTGCTAATGATCTGGTCCAGCCAGCTGTACCTATTCAATAAAAGAAAGTCTGTTTCTGTTACAATCTAGGTGTGTAGGATGTAAGACGAGTTTTTATCTCGGATGTCCTCGCTTTACATCCGGCACCCCTCGTTTGAAACAGATACCGGCTTGCTTATATTGAATTATTGAATTTGCACGGCTGGCTGGAACAGGTCATTAGTGAAAGGGTTAAACAAAATGTAACTAATCATAATAACCCTAAGTGATAAAAATTTACTTATTTACTAATAGTTCCATTAAAAGAGTGAACATAATCTACTTCCATCTTTCTCGTAAAGTTTTGCAGTTTGAGAAGTTTTATAAGTATATTCGTTGTATAACTAATCCTTTAATGGGCGAGCACACATTTCTCTAGGCCATCGAATTATCGCTTCTAAAACATATCAACTTACATTAAATCATTCAAAAACATTATAATCGGATGCAAAAATCACTAGAATTGCCACAAGTATTCTGTGGAATCTTAATTGAATCAATAAGATTGTAAATCCGTAAAACAGGTAACGTCATCTATTTAGATTATGAAAAAGCTAATTAGTTAAGGTTTTAAAAGAACTGTGGGTTTTCTTTGTATTATTTATTCCAGTAGATGCCTTATTTACTAGACAATCCAAATTCCTACCTATGGCCGCTGGGTCGAGGGAAGCAGCTGGCATGTCAATCAAAACAGCCAGTTCGTTTGGTTTACTAGTAAAAGGTTTAATACAATTTTTACAAATGAGCTCTAAACACTCTCATATTATTTCCCTGTCATTATGTCTATTAAATTACACGATACGCAGGGTAACATGATGAGACACTGTCTTCATATATTATTGTAGAAAGTTAGACATTCTGACGTTTTTATTCCTGTGATGTTAATTTTACACCTTGCAATAATTTCTAAACTATACAATATGCCATTATATATCATTTATCTATGCCAAACAGTATTCTATTCTCATTTTACACAATAGCATATTTGTCTAGAATTTCAGAAATATTCCAAATAATTTTGTTCAGATGTATAAAAAAAAATTTCACGTACTGGGATTAATAACAAAAAAGAAAATTAACATCTTTCAATTAATGGCTTTAAAAAGACCGGAAGCCGATTTATTATTCCAGGCGTTGATGATCGTCAAATATAAATATTATGTTAAGGGTTCTATTTCCAGAAATATGAATAAATATTGGAGAAACGTGAATGGAAGTAATTTGATTTCTACCCCACATCCTAACAGTAAGGAACACTCAAATAGTGCCTTCTCCCTTTATAAACAATATCAGCAAACTACTATGTCTATGCTATTTTAATCCAATTTCTCTCACTGAGATTTCTACCTTTATAAATTACATGTGCGATTGCTTAATTGTCAAGAATTAAGGTTTTATTTGGTATATTTTTAAATCCATGTCGCCGTTATTTATATCCTTATTTAATTTGATATAAGTTATAACGAACATTGTTTCAGGAAATAAGTGAAGTTATTGGATTTTTTTCAAGGAATAAGGTTACATTTCTGGGTTTTGAAAGATTGTATTTCTTTCCTTACTTCAAAAAATACAAAGGTTAATTAAATTGCTTTTAAGATATTATCTTGAATATTTCTTTTTGTATTTTTCGCATTTCTGTATTTTATTCAAAGATATTTACTCATGCAATTCAAATAGATCAAACAGTTCGATTGGTTCAAATACTGTTTGAATCAGTTCTTAAAGTGCATGACTTAAATAATAAATTTAAAGATGAAACATACAAATAATCATCTATTGCATACATAGTATTCAAATCAATCATGTTTCCTGCATAATACGTTATTTTCTTTTCCAAATAGAAAAATAGATTGAATATACAGGGTGTTTATTTAGTCCTGGACCTATTTTGATGTTTAATAACTCATAAAATAATGAAGATATAAACAAACCTATGGCATTTATTGATGGAATAACTCATATATTTTCCTTTTCAGGTTTGCATATTTTTACTTTTGTAAATATCGTCTGCGCGTGTTTTTAATTTCAGATAATTTCATTTTCCAGTCTAAATATCTGTACTTTTCTAAATATCGTCTGCTTATTAATTGCAGTTTTCTCTCTTTTGTCTTTGGCAACTATTGCAATGTTATGTTTACTTTTGATGTGTTGGTTCTATGTAGTACTTTTGTATGTGATGTTTTATTCGAGCGGATATTAAGGAGAATGCATACACCTCAAGAGAAAGCACAGATTTTATGGTGGTTCATAGAAACGAAATCGATAGTGCAAGCACAGAGAAATTTCAGAAGAATTTGCCATAAAGATCCTCCATCCAAAAACAGCATCTTGCGGTGGAAAAAGAATTTTCTAGAAATTGGAAGTATCGCAGATAAGAAACGTTCCGGACTTCCTTGCACAAGTGATTTTGATGTTGAGCGTGTCAGAGAGACATTTTTACACAAACCTAGAATATCTGTGAGATCAGCGGTTAACGTTTATTGAGAAGGGTCATGAAACTTTTTGAGTCTATTTAACCATTTATGTTATTAATTTTAATCTATCTTTATTATTTTATGAGTTATTAAACATCAAATTGGGTCCGGGACTAAATAAACACCCTGTAGATTGAATATGCTAGCAATACAATAATTGATAGATTCAAAAATTAATAATTCTAATTTTAAATCCATTTTATCATATTTGAAATACCATGCTGTGACTTTGAAAACTTTATCCCGTATGTGCAATTTTGATTCCAATTTTTAAAAATAATCCTGTAAATATTACTGTTCTTCATCGTAATGCTTATTTTTGAGTAGAAGAAAGTTTTCTCGTCCTTTTTAAGAAAAAATGCAATTGAAATCTTAAAATATAAAATAATTTTTTTCAAAAAAAAATAACTTCTGCAATTACATTTCCACAAAAGAGCACCTAATTCTGCATCTTTCCTGTCTAATAATTTGATTATGCATGCATTGGTCATATTAGCATAACTCAAAAAATAGATCGAAACTTACTTAATAGATTGTTTTAGAAATATATATTTGGAGTCATCAGTAATAACAAACATCATGCAGGGTCTAAGTAACGGAAAGTCATACACCAAGTTATAAAAATTCCCTTTAATGTAATTCCAATATTATAGATTCACTGCAGATTTTTGAAACTTTCCATCATAAGATGATCAGAACAAGAAGAAGCACATTACATTTAGCGTCATCACTTGCAGAGGAGAACATAAATTCAGCTATTCGTGAAAATAGGAGCATGTTTGCTACGCGGAACTTTAATAGCTCATTTATATTCTCTTGCTTTACAAAAGAGAACATCGGATAGTGAAAAAAGAGAAAATGTTCTTTTCGTGTATAACAACATTGATGAAATAAACTGGCAAAGAATAGCAAAACCCCTAAAAATAAGTACAACACAGATGAACATTTTGCCGGTCTTGAGCAGAAATTTGATTTGACCTTGGAAGCCTGGATTGGCATGGATAGGTCGAAAGGAAGCTCAATTTTTACTGTTTAGTCTCAAAGTAACTATAATGAAACCTCATAAGCCCTACATATTGTCTTTGCTTCTTTTCTGTCATATTAGCAGAAAAGGGCATTTGTTAGATTGTATAAAGATATTTTGCTATGAAAAGAAACAGAAATGCCCATATTAGGAGTTATGGATTCTATAGTTTATCTTGGATTCTTTGTTCGGATATAGTGATGACCAGGATGAAGCTCTGAAAAATAAATATACATAATTGTTTTAAGTCCAATTTCTTTGAAAAATTAATTTATATTTTTACCATTCTGTAGATCTTGATTTCTGAGAGAGATGCACCATCCTGTACAAAGAGTTAAATGTTCCTCATTTGAAGGAAACAGATATTTTTGCATAAAATATGCTTTGTCTAATGTATCAATTAAAATATTATTGTTATGGGATATTTTTAGATATAATTAAGAATCGGAACAGGATAATTCGGAGACTTATATTAGTATGTTTTATTCAATTTCATAAACTAAGAGGAATATAGAAATGAAAAAAAATTTCTAAGAATACAAAGAGGAATATAACGACAGTACAATTAGGATACCAATTCTTTTCTTTTATTTGTTTGCTATGATTAAAATATTGCAGAAAAAAATCTTCGAAATTTTGTCAAGCAATAACAGCAAGCTAAAATGCCACTACTGATTTTCATTTCTTGTAAATGTTTCATATCTTTAGTAATAAATGCAATCAGTTTGTCATCAAAATTCAAATAACTGGTCATTACAATTCAAATTTTATGTATTTAATGCGTTTTGTATTGTACCATCGCTTGGAAGAAAACAGTATCCCACATAATTTAGTTACACTTTACTTATTCAACTTCCATTCAGCCGAATTCTGTTTCTCTAAAAATTAATTCATCATTCACATTGTAGATATTATCTTTTATTATTCTACAGGAAGAATTTGTTTTCATTAAAGCATGAATATCTTTAGTCTCGAAAAATTAGAATTTGATCATTCTAAATATCCATCAATTTTTATTTCAGAATCATCTAAATTGACATCACTTCTCAATTACAAGGAATATTTTCCATAAACCTACCACTATTATTCGAAATTCAAGTTTTCAATTTTCTCTTTCATATAATATAAAAAATATTTGTATTTTTCAACTTAATATTGAAGAATTAGCTGATTCTTTTTATGAAAAAGGATTTATATTAAACATCAAATTAACAATATCAAATTTTCCTACTTGTTTTGCAAGGAAATATCAACAATTCTTGAAACAACACTCCTCGTGAATACTGCTGCCACTAAAAAAATTGTGTAATACTACCTCTGATTAAATTTTTTATTTTATTTCATTGTGTCTGTAGCTCACATTAAGTTCGTGCTATAACTGAACAAAAAAAAATACTCTATATTATAAGCAATGACATTCAGTACAAAATTATAATGAGCCTGCTGTTTTTTTAATAGTGCATAACACGCGCAGTACGAGTTCATTAAAATAAAGAATTAGCATTAATTGTGAGTTTTGATTTGAAAATTGATTACTCATGTCTGCCATTTCTGAAGTTATCACAATTTTTGTCAAGGAAATAAACAGGATATGGAATTATGTGACCAGCTGGAACCATGCATGTTTCGACACGGCATGAGTTGGAAAAACGTTCTAGATGCAAAAATTTATATTTGCGTTATTTCTGTCATCAAATAGATTTCGGAAAAATTATAGAGCCTAAATTTTTATTCAATCATATTCAATAAAATAATTTGACACACTAATATTTTAATCAAAAGGAACTCCATATCTCACCTTTTAAAATTGACTGATTTTTTAGCTTTTTAATACTGAGATTTTAGAAAATTTATATAAGGGTCTTAAGAACTTCACTTAATCAAAACATTCATTTCCTCGAAACGACCATTAAGTAGTTTCAAATAATTGTAATAAGTATTGTATTTGGAACATCATATATCCTAATTAGCTGCCATCAAGATTTTATTTTTAACAGACTTTTTTCAATGCATAGCTAATACAGAAGTGGAAATTATTTATTTTATTTTTATTATTGATATCATTACTAAAAAATACATTTAATCAACTCAGAGCAGCTTCAGAATGAGACATTTCAGTAGATATCGAAAATAAATATTCTTTACTCCGAAATGAATGCTTTAAAGCATGTATTTATTCAAATGCTACCATTTCGGAAGCATAAAATAGCGCATCTATATTAAATTGCTATCAAAGGCAATATTTAAATTTCTTTAACAGTTTTGAGATCAGATCTCCGATGGAAATAAAACAAAAATTCAAATTATAAATAAAATCTTCCATGGCAATTTAATGTGCTATATAAGATATTTTATTGTAGTAAACTAATAAAAGAAAAGAAAATCAATTTATACGGTAATTTGATAAAAGTTCTACTTGATATATTTG
>JAPMOR010115774.1:0-13644 GCA_026543865.1 Argiope aurantia
AGTTCTTCTGTGGAAGGAAGATATTATATTAAAGAAGAGCCATCTGAAAATAATTCTCAAAACTGTTCCTATGAACAAGCAATACCAGAGATCTATGATTACTCATCAGATACTTCTTGGCATCCTGAAACAGATGCCTCTAGTCAGGTTATTGTTTAAAAAAATGATTCTTGCATTTAACTACGAATAGAAGGTGACTCATAACTGCCTGGATGATAAATATAATTTGTAACTTTTATTATGTTTAATTTCTTTAAAGATTTAAAAACTAACAAGATTTATTTTGATCAAATTTAAATCACAGAGCTTTATTTTGAAGATGAATGATCAAGTATATAAGCTTAAACAGGAGATATGTAAACAAGAAATACATCAATACAAATGACTGTATGAATTTTTATTTTTTTAAAACTGACTTTCAAGTCTGAATTGATTTTTTCTAGTGAATAGATCATATTCTGTTTCTGCTAGACTGAGTGTTTCAAGCATTCTGATAAGTCGAAAAGAAAATACAAATATATTAACTCCACAAGCAATTAAATTTTTACAAAATAATTGGTTATTCATTTTTAAAGTAATGCCCTATAAATTGAATTTTTGTGTTAATATTAAACCTTACATGTTTTTAATTTCTTGGGAAAGGAGATTAACAATAAGTTATTGATCTCTAAAATCTTAAAACATATGAGACATTTTGTATAAAATTCTTATGTATTCTTAAAATTCCTTTTTAAGTGTCTGGAAATTAATACCTTTATTATTTTTTTTAATCTTTTAAACTTTGCTCTTTCCTGTATTTTTTATGTGTTATTAAAACTATACTTTGCAAAGACCTTTCTGTATAGAAGAAATGCACTATTATAAAAAAAGATTTTTTTTTTATCAGTGATTAGATATGTTATTAGAAAAGTATCATGGATAATTAAATTACTATCCAAGATGAGTTTCATTATTTAAAAAATAAATTTATTTATGTTATTGCTCATAATTACAGTATTTTAATGGGTTACATTGCAAAGTAAATCTTTTAAATTTTTATTTGTAAATAATTTATTATAAATTCTGCATTTAAGAAAGTATTTAAATTCAGAATTTTCCTTCCTGAATGCATTTTATACAGTTATAAGAAACCTGTTCAGAAGAGAAAATTATTTATATATTGTTTGTTATCTTGTATCTCAATTTCTTTGTGATTTGTGTAGAATTTTTATAAATTTCAGTCCCGAAATAGTGAAGAATAAAGGAATAACATTTATGAATTTAGATACAAAATTTTCTTAATTTATATAATCCTTTCTAAAATGTCTTTAGAATTCAGAGAATATTAATGATGATGATCTGTGTAAAGGAATTAATAAGTTGCTTAACGATATTTTAGGGCATTATCCATATTTTTTTCCATATCTGTTTTGTAGCATTAAAATATATTAATGATATTCAAAAGATATATTACTTAAGCTTATTTCTAACTGAGATTTTTCGTTCTTACAATATTTATTCTGTTGAAGACAGCATTTCCATGTAATATAACCTCAAAACACCTGTTGAAAAATTAATAAATAAAAGAAGTTGCTAATGAAGTTCAAAACTTTACATACGGCACCATTAGTATCCTCTCCAAGATTGAATATGGGCATTATTGCATTAATGACAACATTCATCATTGAGATTTAGTGATCAGAGCTGTTAAGATTTTGTGAATTGTGTTTAAGATTTGACAAGTTTTAGTATGAGGCCCTACTTTTAGAAAAGCACCATTCATTAATGCAAAGAATTATACTTCATTTCGTTGCCTTTTCTATTTTTGAATATATGTATATATATTATTCAGTGCCTTTTAATTTGTCATAAATATTATATTTATTTATGATTTTAATTACAGTTAACTAATGGGCATAATATCAACAAGAATATGGTATTGCTTACTCAAGCTGAGAAGAAACGCTTGTATCGTCTGAGAATCAAAGCAGAAAACCCTGCAATGTGGTCATCTATTAAACAAAAGGAAGCTGCAAGGAAGAGAGAGCAGCGAGAAAAACGACGGCATATAATATTAGAAATGCAAAAAGCCATGGAATTGGCAGGTTTGCCAGAATCTCCTGATGTTGTGAATCATAAGTTATATTTAGAAGCTTTAAAAGAAAGGTAAGGGTGATATTATTTTCATTAGACTCTATGCTTCAAAATATAAGTGTATATTTAAATAGAGTATATTTCATAATTTTATTAGAGGAAGAAAAAAATTGTTTTGCCTTCACAAGATTACAGATATTGCTCTTTAAGAATGGGCAGTGGAAAAGAGAACTAAAATAAAGTGAAAAAAATGAAACAAAATTTAAGATACCAAGTCATTGTTGTGATTGATAATATATTTTAGTTTATGAAATTTAAAAGCATGTTAAGAATTGAGTAATATGAGAAAGAATGTCTTTGATATTTGTATAGAAAAAATTGTTTGCAATAACATATTAACATTAAGTAATTTCATGTATGAAAAGAATTCAGGGATAAATTGGTTCACTAAATGTTACGCTTTCAGTTAGTGTAGTTGTTTTCAATATTTCAGTATTAACATTCCATACATTCATTAAATATTGCCCTTCTTCTTAATTGAATAAACATAATATGGTTAACAGCAATTTTTTTTATTTACTTATGTTTATTAGCATGATATAAAAATGTCAACAAGTTTTTATTGAGAAGTGAAATAAGCTGTTGCCCTATAAATGTTATGCAAAGAATAAAAGCATGAGGAGAGTTATCATTTTGAAGATAAAACTGTATTATTTAGTTTGATAACTATACTGGCATGTGTTTAATAATAAAGTTGTGAAATTACAAGCAGTATATATTTTTTGCCTGCAAAAAGAAGATGTACTTACAATAACGTAGCTGAAAATTGTACATCTGAAGTTTGTTTGAGTGCTTTTTATAAATTGCAATTTCTTTTACTTGTGTAATCAAAATGTGGATAACAACTTGGAGGAAATTGATAATGTTGAATTGAAAGAAAGGGTGGTAATATTTGAACTTACAAAAAGAGCTTCTGAAAGCACTGTCCTGTTATTAGAAGTCTTTAAAATATATAAATATTTTTCATGTTGCAAATGATTTTTACATTTCTGATAGTGTTTTAAAATTTATTATTTTTTCTGCTCTCTTATCACAAACCTCGAAGTGATGAATTAATTTTGATTTAATGTCTTTTAGCTTTAAAAATGAATGATTTTTTTTTGTGTGGGATTTGTAAACTTGGAAATTTTTTTATATTGTTTTATTTAACTTGCTTTATTAACTTATTAACTTATAACTTTTATTAACTTATTAACTTTCATGTTTATAAAGATGGAATTTTATAATAGCTTTGCTAGAATCTTTGAATTTGGTACTCTTGTGTATTTTTGGTGACAGTACAATATTTTGATATTTTCAAAACTTTATTATCCATTAACTGATTAATAGTATACTTAAAAAAGTAATATAAATGACATCACTTGTTTTTGGATTTGAAGGAAATCAGATTTTCAAACATTCTGTAGCATTTATAACTATTGTGCTCAACATTGCTCCAAATGAATTTCTTTCTATGTTTCTAACTAATAAAAATATATTTTCTTCAAAATATTGAAAGCGTATTTAGGTGATAGATATTTAATTAAAGTTGGAAGTACTTATAACAAATATATATATATAAAATTAATTTCATATCAAAGTGACAGTTGAATCTGTGTGGTGTAAATGTCATATGTCTCAAAATTAAAATACGATGAGTATTGATGCTTAATGAAATCCCAACACAATTTTTTTATTGTTTGCAATTTTATCTTTGATTAGAATGTGAAAATAAGTTGCATGGAGTAATTTTAAATTTCACTATCTCTCAATAAATCAAATTGCCTCAAAAGCTCTTTTTAAAAATGATAAAAAATTATTTTTTTTCATAAATTTTTAGCAATTTTTGAGAATTATACAATTATATAAAGAATAATAATACAATATATTATTTAATTAAGCAATGAGATGCAACTGAAATATGTGTTTACATAATAAAGTTGAAAAACCACCATTTTCAATTATACATTTAAACTACCATTATAAGCAAATTTCGAATGAGTTTTTGTATAGAAGGAACTTTAAAACATTTTTCAAGTTAAAGAAATGGTATTCAATATCCGTAAGATCAATGGATTCATATATTTAAATTCAGTTTAATAAATATACTGGGGTGCACCTCTATGTTATTTGCTTCTGCAATACTGTGTGTACATTTTGAAAACAAAAATTGTTTGTCATGAAACCTTCATCAAATTTTTTCTTTTATTATGTTGCATTTATGGGCAGAATTGGAAGAATGGGCATTTAATAGTATATGTTGATTTAATATTTCTACAGAATACAAAAAAAAAATCTTTAATTTATAAGACTAAGCAATAAAAAATACAAGAAAAAAACTGTACAATAACATAAACAAATGTTTTTAAAACTGTTTTTATTAAATTTATGTATGATATTAAAAATATGTATGATCTGTATTGAAACTAATTAAAGTAATAAGGATTTATGTGTAAGTCTAAATTCCAATATTTTATGAATCGATTCAATGCATGTATTTCTAAATATTGAGTATAAGAGCGTTTCTACATCAATCAAACTGTAATTAGCTTCAAGTATATTTTGAATTTTAGTAAATAAGAATTCAATATCTATTTAAACATATTGATAATCTTGAATTTAAAAATTTGCACTTGTCGGAATTTTTTTTTTGGAATATTGATTGAAATGCTCACCAATTTAATTGTTGTCCCTGGGAAGTTAAATATTTGAGTTTGTAAAGGGCTTAGTTTAAAACAGTTTTTATGTAATGATATGCTCTAAATCGACTGACAAAAACAATGGCATTTCATTATATTTTATTAAAAATCCCAATTCAAATTTTATAAATGTTTTCTCTTTCAATGAAAACTGTCCAAAAAATACTTACATGCTAAATTTGATAGTTTTAATATTAAAAAAACCTGTCTTATAAAAGATCTTGAAGGATTTTTGTTTCATACATGGTACATCATATACTTTCCAGATACATCATGCTATAAATATTAAAATGCTAAAATTTGAATTACCCAAGCTCTGCTGTATTAATAACAGAAATACCTATATATACACTTGTTTCATTATACTTGAAAACAAGATCAAAGATGAATGAATTCTAAATGAAGAAATATCTATTTACAACCAAAAAATCAAAGATCTGATAATTTAAATATTATCATGAAATTCGTTAATTGATAAGTCTCTCAATATTGTTTTTGGTGAGAACTTATATTAGTCAATTAACCATTCAAAAATGTTTATGAATTGATACAAATTTGAATTATAGACAATTTTTTGTACTAACTGTGATTATGAAATATAATTGCTCTTTATTATGCTTTTGCTAAATAAAAGTAATTTTTTTAGAATTCTATTTATTATTTAACATTTATTGTTTTTTAGCTATCCTGAAATTTGGGAACAATTAATCAATGCCTTGCCTGCCACACAATTAAGAAATGAACAAGTATACAATAAACGAACATCTAAAAGCAGACGTAATTCACCAAAGCCTGCTAAAATGTATAAAGATGTTATTGAGGCTCAAAAGAAACGATTGTATAGACAAAGGATGAAAGAAGAAAGGCCAGAAATGTATGAACGACAGAAAGCAAGAGATGCATATGCAAGAAGTATTCAGAGACTAATGTCAAAGAAAAAGCAGTTATCTGAGAAAAATGGATGCCATTCAGAAAGGTGATACTTTTGCAAACACTTCTAATGGATAGTATAGATATATAATTTTCTTTGCAAGTGTCCTAGATAAAACACAAAACATTTTTAGCATCAACATTCAATTTCACAATTTTCTTTTCAGTATCAATATTCAATCTTAATGAGAGCTTGGACTCTATTCATAAAATAATTATTATTATAAAAACTATATTTGAATTTTTTTTTTACTTTTGTATATAATTGGTATTGATGCTATTCCACAAAAGATTTATAATTTTGTTATTATATATAACTATAAGCATAATCAATGTGTTCCCATTATGAAGCATTCTTTTCTATTATTTTATCACCTCATTTATAATGGTTGGATTTTTTTTATATTAAAGTTAATAGGAATAAATAATTTGTCATTCCTTTCAATTACTTGGAAATAACAGGAGGCATTTTCTTATTTATTTGGGAGAATTTCTATTGTTAAGAAAGTGTCAGTTAAAAAATTTATCTAATTATAATGTATATATTAATTTATGCTTCTTGGCTTTTAATATTTTAAAATCACTTCATTGAAATAATTTCCTTTCCACAGAAAAAATCAGCGTGGTCATTTTTGTATTGTATGATGCTACTTGTATATTAACTGTACGTCAGCGATTAATCGCTAAAAAAATTGTCGAAGATTGTGGATAAAGATTAATTGCCAAAATTGTCATGTTAGTCTTTTGACTATGTTTATCAGTATTATGTAACTAAGCTTAACTCTATGGAGATACATTTGACGTATCAAAATGATCTGTATTTGTTTAAATTTGTTTCCTTCCTTTTTTTTTTTTTTTTTGTCATTCTAAGTAGTTTAAGTTATTGTAATATCATGTAGTATATATTCTGAATAATAATAAATAAATGAATTCTTACATAAAATCTACTGCTTTCACATGTTTAAAAAATTAAATGCACTTCAAATACAAAAGTCGTTTCAAATAAATGTGTAGTCTCAAAGGGTTAAAATTCACTAATGGTATGTATTGAGACAAATGTTTGCCAGTTTATAACAAGAAAAATGTATATCAGATTTGTTATTGAAACTAAAATTTGTTGCTTTCTATTATTTTGAATTGTAATATGCAATGTTGTATAATGGTTTCTATATTATCAGATTTAAAAATATATTTTCATACAATTTAACAATAAATAATAAAATAATTAATTCTAATTAATGGTAAATTTAAATATCAAAAAGGGAATTTATATATTTTTCACTACAAATATTTTGGATTTGTATATTTATTTAAAAGATTGACTTATTCAATTGTGATGTGTTTGGTTCAGTTTAAATTGAACAATTTTATTTACCCAAATATTGGATTATATTTATTTTTTTTTAAACAAATAAGATATTTGTTTAATAGTTTCACATTTTCAGACAGCATTGTAATTTCTCTAGAATACATTTACTAAGAGAAATGATTTTTTTAATAAATTGTTTTATTAATGTGCAGTTGGAAATTATTGCTAATTTTTTTTAGATTTTAAAAATAAATTATTAGATCATTATATTAGATAACTGTACCATTTTATTTATTATTTTTAACCACATTTTTTATTTGGTTTTTAAAATGTCAAAATATGTATTTTTTTAAATGCATATTTGAAAATATTATTTCTCATATGTTTTATTTGCTTTTAGAAATTGTTTTAATATTTATCAATTTAAGCAGAGTTTAATGTCAGTATATCTTAACAATTGTGAATTTGTTAACTCAATTTTTTCACATGCTATTAGTGAATAAGTAGCATTTAATCAAGCGATTTAAACAAAGATGTCTGAATTTACTGAAGTAAATTCATTCTAATGAAATAATGGATAAAAATAAAACTTAACATCAAAGTATCTATTGCTTTACTACAAATAATATGTTATCAAAAGAAAATCACATTAAAGCATAAATTTTATGATTATCTAGTGTGATTGGTAAATGGTGACAACTCTTGTATCGATACTTCTTAAAGTAAATGGTTTTAATTAGAACAAATAATTGCATAAAATAAATTTGCAATAAATTCCAAGTTTAGCTATATTGCAAAAAAAAAAAAAAAGTGATTTCTGTTTTTAGTTTTAAATATATAATTCATTAAAATGTCAAAATTCTGTATGATGGAAAATGTTTCATTGAAATGTTTTAGGTTATTTGTTTCTGTGACTAAAATAAAAAAAATAAAATAAAAGAATATCTAGTTTTAATTTGCATTCTTTAATGTCTTTATTATTTTGTCACCTGTTTTGTTATGTTTGCAGTTATATACTCTGACATAACATCCCCAAACCATTGTTTTACCTAAGTTCATGATAATAATTGTAACTTGTATTATGAATTAAAATAACATTTATTGCTTTTATATATTATTTTCATAAGCTATCAAATTACTTCATATGGAAGAATTTTTTTCTCTTAAATCAATACTCGCAACTGTAACAGTGCATCACTTTGACATTCTTCTGTTTGAATGATTTCATAGTTAATTAAAATGATAAAACCGCAGAAATCTGCAGATCAATGGTTTAAATTAATCTGTGGTTATACTTTATAATGTGTCAAACAATGAATAGTAGTTTAAAATTTTCATGCTAATAGTTATGCATCCAAGATTTTTTTTTTTTTTTGTAGACAAAGAGTTAAAAACTTTTAATTTGAATTGCATTTAAAAAAATTTATCAAATATCTCATTCTCCAAAGGATGCAAATGTTTTAAATGTTAGAAATACTCTACTATGGAAATCATTAATTTATTTCAATCCACTTTCAGCATTGATGCAGATGGTATGGAGAAGAAACTGACCTATCTACAGAATGTACAAATGGATGATGATAATTTTACTGATTCTAAATTTTTTTCCTTGCATCTGATGAACCAGATGAATAATCAGAATAATTCTGGTTTTGAAAGTAGTTCTGGTACTGATGTTCCTATAGCAGAAGTTCAAATTTCTGAAACCAGTACTCTACCTCCTGGAGCTGATGGTGGTAATACACAAAGTGATCCTTCTGAAATCTGTGATAATATTCCTGTGAGTTACTATTAATTTAGATGCAAAATTAAATTTTTTTAAAAGTTTTTTTATTTCTATTTTTTAATTTACTACTTGTTTAATTAAAAAATACTTTAAACTTATTAATATATTTATTTGATGCAGTTTCTTGAATATAAATTATTCAAATTGCATTTAATAAAGACTAACTGTATTTTTTTATTAGTTATTAATGATTTGCATTTTTAAAACACACAAAAAATGTTGAATAAATTATAATTTTTTTTAATGCTGCAAAAAGCCAAATGCATTTTTATTATTAAACTATTTTGCATTTTGGTAAAACAATACTTTTAATTTTTATAATATTTCATTGGCTTTCAATGTGGCTTTAAATTTTGTTTTAAACCATCATGCATATACAAGTGTTATAGTTCTAGAAGAAAGTTTATTATGAAATTAATGCTTTTTTTAAAAAAAGCTTATGTTCTACAAAAGTAATCTGAATGTCTACATATTTTGTAGTCATTACTTTCTAAACTGAATTAGTTTATTAATTATATTATTTTATTCACTACTTATATTTATTAACAAAATATTTTTTATTTTAAATTGTTATATCTTGGAATTATTGTATTTGCTTGAACAAAATTAATTTAAGAAACCAAGATAATTAATTAGCTTTAAATGAAATTACTTTGGGATTAGAGAATTCAAGATTATTATGGAAATAATTAGAAAAATATTATTAGTGAGAATTTTAGACTGAAATGTTTCTTTATTAAATACATTTATGTTGCCATGTCTTATCGAGTTCTCAATTATTAAATATGAACTTTTGATCTATTGGTTTTTCTACTTAAAATTATATTGGATGTTTAAATCAAAATTATGCATTTTTTTTCTTCATAAATCCTTTTCTTTAATGTATAACTGAAGCTTGTAGCATTAGGAAAGCTGCATGTTCCATCTCCCCCCCCCCCCCCAATTACACATTCATGATTTTGATTCTTATGTATTTTAAAGAAATAAAGTTTTAAATGAAGATCTATTTTTTTTTATTCATAAAATCTGCATTCCATTCACCTTTTGTGATTTGGTCGATGGTAGGATTTTATGTGTTGTTAACTTATATTGTTAATAAATTTAGGGGAAAAAATTGGCTACTAGATTTGTAGATAAGAGATTTTTATAAAATAAGTATAAAGTTGAATAAAGTAAAGAGACAAATAAACAGATGACTATTGGGTATGAAATATCCCAATATTGCTTCTTGATTAAAGAAGAAATTATTCAAAATCTAAAATTTTGTTTTTATTTTATTAGATGGATATTGGGAATCATTCCAAAAATTCATCCATTTCCATTGTTAGTGACATACCAAATGAAGATAAAATCAAAGAGTCTTGTGAAGCAATAAATACTTCAAAATTCTCAGAAAACTTAACAGCCACCATCTGTTCGACACAGAGTGACATTCTGTGGTACTGGAATGATGTCAAAAACAGTCAATACTCTGAAAAATTAACAGACACTCACATTCCAGATAGCTGGATTAAGAGACCTCAAGTACTAACTGAGGAAGAAAGATTACAAAAAATTTTGAAAGAAAGAATGCATTTGAAAGAAAAAAGGAAGCGCTATCGAATGAATATGAGTCCTGAGAGACGGACTGAATTTTTAGAAACTGAAAGGGAGCGTCTAAAAGCATATAGACAAAAAAAGAAAGCTGCAGAAGCAGCTGGAGTATGTGATGCAAATTCTGCTGCATGTGTTGATCAGTGATGATGAATGCTGTGGTTTGTTGTTGAATTATGTTATATTTACATTTTATAAGAAAAGTTTATGAAGTTTAGGTTATGTATGGAATAAATTAAAAATATATCTTTATATATATACACATACATTGTAAAATTGTCTTTAAAATTTGTTTTTATGATATCATTGTTAAACTGAATGCAATCTATTAAGTTTAACTGGTGCTAACTAACTTTCCTATTATGAAACAGATTTCCATAATTTAAATTTCCATTCATATTTTAAAAATTCACACAATTATTTATTTTTTTGTTAGCTCTTAAATAGATATTTCCATTTCTATGCAGAGTTGTATCGACTGGAAAAAAACAAGGAATATTTATTATTTACATAATAATGGCTTATAATTTTTGAAAAAGGCTTTGAAATTATCATTTATGATAGAAATTAGTTATTTCCACTGTCAATATCTAATACAACGTGTTTATCAAATTTCCAAAATAATTCTACTTCACAATATTTGTCTCTTCATTTAATTTATTAAATATTTTATATTTATATTAATTTTAAGCTTTTTAAAATTTGATGCGATATGATTAAATCAAGCTCTGAAAAATTATATAAAATCTAAATGAACTTAGTTATACAAATTATATTTAAATGAACATATGTTATACAAATTATATTTAATAAATGTCTCTTACACTGAACATTTGAATTTGTACAGTTTCTAATTGTTTCAAACAGCTTTTAAAATTATATGAACTTATGCAAAAAATGTTAATCTAAAGAAATAAATAATTTAATTTTTTCTTCAGGTTTTCATTAACATGATTTTCTTTTTCAGCATTTTTTTTAGTAAAAATGTTTAGTTTGTTGAAAGCAAAATATGAATTGTCTAATTTTTATAGAAACTTGATTTATTATAAATATTTAAGTATCTTAAATATTTTCTTATGTGATATTTGAAATTGAAAAAAGAAATATACATATATAAGAAACAACCTACTGTCATTTTTGTTATAAAAAAATGTATCAAATTATTTACAGTGAACTATTTATTTATATGTTCTTGTTCTTTATTTTACTGTGAATTTTATTGTTGAATGTAATTATACTTATTGTTAAAAAAGGCAATAAAGTTTGAATGATCTCTGTTTAATTTGACTGATTTTATTTTGTTTAACATAAGATATTTCAAAAATTATTATTAGTTTGTTTGTTGCAAAAGATTTATGTATTTAGTATTTTGATTAAAAATTAACAACTTTTGATATTTGAATTTATATATATACAATACAAATTTTTATTAAAGAACTGATGAAATATTTTTTCTCCTTCAATAAATTTATCCCCCCCCTTGACAAAATTATTTCTTTATTATGGATGATTTATCTTGTATATCTTTCTTTTTCTCAATATTTTTGCTCAAATAGAATTCAAATAAATCCAAGTATAGCTGCAGTCATCTTTTAGCATAATACAATAAAAGATTAATTTTTTTACCATAGATTATGAAATCGTCCTTTATTTTTATGCTATATGAACCTTCCTATAATTTTAATAATTATTCTTCTGATAAATGCATAAAATTATATGCAGTGTATTCTTTTATTTTATAAGGGAAATATTTGTTTGCAGATGTGTTTTTCATTTTGTTAAAAAAATATTTACACTGTTTACTTAAAATTTATTAGTCTATCATTTTCAAACTAAACATTAACATCTGAAAAATCTAATAAACTAACACACATATCACAATAAAGAAAATTAATTACACCAAAATTTATACAACATAACTTTCATAAAGGTATAGTTGAATATTACAACATGAATGATTAAGTATGAATTAAAATTATATATTTCAAAAACATTTCAATTGTATCTTACACCATATGAATAATTCTATACTGAATAAATACATTTACATGGAAAAAGAAAACACCATCTGAATATAAAAATCTACCACATAAAAGTTTATTTTAAAATAAAGTGATGAATTGTTTGAAATCATTTCTGTCAGGATAAATTTTTTGTTATGGATTATATACTCAAAAAAATATACATGCATCAGTTTTATATATCGTCTATGAATTAATTTCTTAACATGATAGATAAGAAAAATTAAGGAATCGCTGAAGTTGGTCATTTCCTGTAATATTCCATAATATATATTTGATAAAAAATAGTTTCATTTATTTATATTTTTACAGTGTTATTCTACATTATATTAAGCATTGAATATATGCATATTAACTGTATTGAATTAAAATTTATTTAATACAGCTGAAGAATCTAAAACAATTTAAAATTAATCTGCTGTTTATATATTGCAGTTAATTCCTATATGGTTTTTCCTCATTTGTATAGATTTATAAAAATGGAAAATGATAAAGCCTAATATATCACATTAGAGATAAAAACTAGTCTTGATTTAAGCTTTTTAAAGAAATTAAATAAAACATTTCTCTTGACAATCAAAGGATAAATTTATTTACAGGGCTATGAAGATGAGATATTTTACTAATTTTACATAAAATATTTTTTTTATTATATTTCAGCAAAATATATATATTAGAGAATTAGTAACTAGATTAATAATCAATTATACCCTCAGATGGAGCCACTGGATTCTTGCAGGTAGAAAACTGAATAGGAATGAGAGTTTTGGGGACCGGCATGGAAGATGTATTAATACAAATCATGAAACCAAATATATTTGTGAATAAAAAATTATTATGAAACATTTTTATTGAGTATTTAGTGATCATTTTATTTTGTTTTTAAAATGCTTAGAGAAACCAAAAGTAATTTGAAACTTTCAAATATATTGACTAGTCACCTTGATTTTAAATATATGAAATTTTTATTTATAAATAAATGAAGTTTTGACTAGTTAGGGATATAAAACTAAATATACATGTTAATTACATTTAAAAGGAATTGTTGATACCCATAAAAACATTTTTAAATAATTTTTAACAATTTAATACATTTAGGATATAATTATATATTAGAAATTATGGTTAGGACATAATCATTAGCTAATAATTCCCTCATTTCATTTTTCAAAGAAAATTAATGATAAATAAAAA
>JAPMOR010115778.1:0-29667 GCA_026543865.1 Argiope aurantia
CATTGTATAAGACACCACTGTATAAGACACCATTGTATAAGACACCATTGTATATATTGTATAAAGATACCATTTAAATTTATTGTATAAAAGAATGAATGTTGCTGAATTTGTATGTATGAAACATTTTAAAGAAAGTTCTTCAATTTCCTTTCTTTTCAGTGAGCATTGTGCAAATACAAAAAAGTAATTCTGCTAGATATTTTCGGTAGAATATTCTACAAATCTTTAATGGTATATGAAACAAAAGTTACCTTATTTCCATTTTATTCCAATTCGCAAATTTCAGTCTGTACAAAAATCACCGAGGAAATTCTCTTTTATCCTCGTGAAAAGATAATTAAAAAAATTTAGATGACGAAATTGAGTTTATAGAATATTATTGGAATTGTAGAAGTGTATCAAAGTTTGTAAATTTAAACCCCCAAACGCTAATATTTAACGCTAATAATAACGCTGTGAACCCCCAAACGCTAATATTTAGTTATATGAATTTCGGTCTTGACAACAGAATATTAGTAGAAAAGAAAACACTCAAAATTCAGGTTTTTTTTTCACTGCTTTATGAGATGCCAAACGCGCCAAATTGTGTTAGTATTCGAGAAAGACGGCGACGAAAACTCTCGGTAATTTATTTCTTGGTTTGTTTTTCGATGATTATATAACTTTCCATTTTCATTATTTTTTCTCAGTCTTAAAAAACGCTTTTCGTTTGTTATCCGGCCCAGGATCCTTTCTTTATACTAGTTAGGTCAATTCTCCACTGAATTGATCACCTCTTCTAACTGTATCTCCAAAGTAAGGATTTTTCTAAGCTTCTCCTTTTGATTCTGCTAACTATTTAAAAATGTAAATTTTGATTCAGTTGAATTGAATTGTGATCTAATCTCCAAGAATTTGCGACTGGTCTATTTCTAAATATGGTGCTTTCTTCAGGAGATTTTTATCAGAAGGCACTACATTCAGTAGATTCTTATCACAAGGAAAAATGGGAGAAAAGTTCCTTTTTTAGGGAAGGGGGCCAAAATTTAAGGCAGGTTTATAGTTGAGTAATAGGGATCGAACATCGAGTTTCATCCGCATAGCGCGTGTGAGAGTTTTATCGTGTTCGAGTATACACGGACAAAAATACAACCTTGTTGATAGAGGCTGAGAACTGATTCTGAAAATGATTTTATTTTTCATAAAGGAGACATGGAAATTTGTTATAATATTTGCACCGATTCTTTTTAAAAATCATTATACTTTATCAACTTTCATAATATATTTCTTACCACATAGGGTATTCATCAAACTTAAATAATGAAGCTATTTGTAATAATCTTTTTTTTTTTTGTTGTTTGTAATTTCTTCCAAGGTATACATGTTACTTTTTCCATGCTTCTTATCTAATATTCTGAAATTTCTTATGAAGATTTACCTCAGGGACCAAGATATCTACCCCTTGTTATAATAAATGCTTCCAAGGGAGATCTCTCCGAAATAAAAAAAAAATTCATGAAAAACCAAAAGCTACGCTTCTCTAATTGCTTCATAAAAGACTCCTGAACTCCATCCATCCCAATCACCTTAATCTGAGGGACGTTTCTCTTCCTTTCTCCCTTATTAGTTATTTTTGTCATCTTCAACTTTTCCGTCACAATCAGCACTTTTCTCTCTCCTTCCCCTGATTATCTTCTTCCGAATCTTAACTTCGTTGAAGACGATGACAATTTTTATGTCCATCCTCGTCCCTACCCACTCGTTTTTCGTTTTTTTTCTCGCTCCAATTACACTCCACAGCAGATTCAGATCCATTTGTTCTTGAAGAGGAAATGACAAGAGCGGTTTTTCAAATCGTCTCTCTTTTTACCATCTGCTGAAGAAGACATACAGAACGTTTCATTCCAAAAGGGTTGTGAATGTCCGGTTGGGCAGATCGCTTCGTTTTGAGCGAGATTTGTTTGATTGCAATAATGATGCGATTCGATTGCAACTGATTTGTAATATTATTTAGCTGCCAAAAAAAAAAAAAAAAACGGTAGAGCGCTCAGATAGTCCATCCTCTCAGTTGTGAGACATGTCTTCCCGGCATTTTTATTTTCTTATAATCGAAGCGAAAAAAGAATCACAAAAAAATTAGACCTGGATATTTCGATGGATCTTTTCCTTTTTGTAATTCCTTGAGTTAAACTATTTGTATAAATTTGTAATTTTTTTTCTGTCTGTGGGACCAATAACTCAAAAGGGCAACCAGAGAGTTAAACAGTTCTTCTGGATTAATTTTCTATTTTTTAAAAAAAAATTTCTATTCTATCCCCTTCAACTGTCCTAACCCATATTCCCAAATATTCCCACAAAAATTTTTTTATTAATAAGATGCTCTCTTTTTTTCGTAATGATATTAGTTCCATGTTCTAACAAATGGAAACGTCATTCAAATTATTTATTTTCAATTCATGATGAAATTTAATAAATATTTTTGTTCATAATTAGCTGTTCAATACAAATTTTTAGTTTTTCGTGAACTTAGTTTTATAAATTTATATCTAAATAAATATCGCTAAAGTCATCTTTTTGGAACTGCTCCAAGCTTACTGTGAAATTTATTATTATGTGATGAATATGCTCCTTTGATGAGTTCTGCATATTTTAAAAGGTTGTACATAGAGTTCTTGGTGCTTTTTTATTTTTTTCATTGCATCCGGAGCTGCTTATCTTTCACTTTTCACACGAGTTAAAGTAGGTGAAATTCCATGACATTCCTAACATAAATTTTGTTTTTCTTTATTATCAACAATAATTTCATGCAATCCGATTTAATCAAAACCCTATCTCCTTACTGCACAAGGAGGTGCACATATCAAAGATGAGCTAAACCTCTCAGTTGAAAGATAAGATTTCTATATTCTAGATATTTTATCAAATTTCGCTTATTTATTCGTCCGTGCGCATGTGAATACTAAATTTGGAAACGAAATAAGTTAAATGGGTAACATAATCAATCTACACTAATATTAGGAATGTGAAAGTTTGGATGGATGAATGGATTTTTGTTACTCAATCACGCCGGAAGAGCTGAACGGAATTAGATGAAATTAGATTATAGTCCGGAATAGGACATAGGCTATAATGTATCTCTTTTAATTGAGTGATTAATTTTTTATTTCCCTGCAGCCAAATGAGTAAGGCTTCATTCCCCCCCCCCCCACTAACAAGGTTAGGCTTAACATGTTTTCGGCCCATTATTTCAAACGATTCTGTTTATTTTCTTAGTGTTTGATACCTGAAGAATGCAAATCTAATCTTTCGAAAAGAAGTAATAAAGCTAGGGCTATGAAAGTAGCTAGAAGTCTAGAGTCGAATCCTCAAGCGTAACTTAGAAGAATTAAGCAAGCGGAGCGACAGGCTACTCCTAGATCAGCTGAAACGCCGGAGAATTCAGAAATGAGGCGACTACAGCATGCCGAATATTTGGCAACTCAACGCTCTGCTGAAACTCCGGAGCAAACTCAACAACGGCGACTACAGCACGCACAACATTTTGCTTCGCAACGTGCTAATGATTCCTTTGAAGAGGCAGAAAATCGGTGACCATTGCTGAGCGGACGGCACAGCCACGGTAAACGTTTACAAAAAACGCATGGTTTGTATTTGATAAAGCAGCTTTTGAGTATGAATCATTTCTTGACTACGACAGTCACAGGCTTATCAAACTGGAGAGGATAAGTAAGAGTGTAGATTTTGCAGGGCACTTATATGGAAGGACAAAACTGCAGGAATGTGTTGTTCTGGAGGAAAAGTTTCCATTCCTTTAATAGAAGAGATGACGGATCTGTAAAAATAGTTATTTTCTTACGAGACAGCAGCATCATGCATTTTATAAATAATATTAGAAAATATAATTCATGTTTTCATATGACTGACAAAGTGATTGCAATATCAGGATTTTCACTGACTTTTAAAATTCAAAGTCAAGTGTAGCATAGAATTTGGTCTCTACTGCCTATTTCGAACATGCAACTAGAGTTATTACAAGCATATTTTATGGGTGACGAAGAAGACGAAACTGAGCGACGGGCAAGGCTTATTCCAGGGGTGGATAGAGAGACGTTCCGTAAAATACAACCAGTACTTCAAAACAATAAAGCATTAGTCAGAGAATTTAAAAGAGCACATGAGAAC
Organism: Argiope aurantia; assembly: GCA_026543865.1. Classification (NCBI taxonomy): domain Eukaryota; kingdom Metazoa; phylum Arthropoda; class Arachnida; order Araneae; family Araneidae; genus Argiope; species Argiope aurantia. The sequence goes on from JAPMOR010115778.1 coordinate 4,165, forward strand.
ATGCCCAATGGAAATTGTAAGGCAGTAGTCACCCCTACTGGGTGCCGCGCGGACAATACGAGCATCGCTGCAAAGCCCCAACGAGTAACGAAATAGCAGTCGTGATTGCAGGCAGCGGGCAGACCATATCTCGAGACGTTGTTCTACGAGCACGCGACGGCACACTCTCTAGAATCGCTGACACGCATCGGTTCTACTATGCTCTAGAGTACCCGATCATATTTTAGAAGGGCAGGAGGTTTGGCACTTTGACATCTACTAAATAAATCCAACTACTACCCGCCCAATACCAAACAAAAATGTATCTTGTATGGACTTTTACACGTTACATATGATACCGGCGAAATGATTTTAACTTACTACTGCGGTGCAGGCAATTTTTTCATCAATTTCTGGTAGATATGTATGTCAACATAGAGAGTGAGCGCTTGATATACATAGCGCTTAATCAGAGCAGATTGCAAGACGAAAGCTACATACATTTACAGGATGCTATAAGAACCGATGGTAACGTCAAACCAGCAATTTAGGGAAAATGGTAATTCTTCCCTCATTATTTGTAAATATTCCGAGATACCTTCACGAGTACACTCAGGACGCATTTGTGTACGTTCGTAATTACGGGCGACCAAACCTGTTCATTACGTTCACGTGCAACCTTGCCTGGACAGAAATAACTGATACGGCGAACGGCCTGGACAGACGGCGAACGGCAGACATGATCTCATAGCTAGAGTGTTCAATATAAAGGTCCAAAAATTAGTCTCTCTACTTACTAAAGACCAAATATTTGGAGAGGCTCGATGCTTTTTGTACTCGAATGAATGGCAAAAATGTAGATTGCCCCACGTACATTTTTTTGCTGTGGCTGAAAGAAAAAATATGTCCCGACCCAACTGAAGACATTATTAGAGCCGAGATCTCTGACTCAAATTAGGACTAAACGTTACATGAAATTATTGTAAAAAAAACATGATTCACGGACCTTACGGCGTACAAAACCAATCATCTCCTTGCATGAAGGACGGAAAGTGCACAAAAAAGTATCTCCTAGCACTATAGAAGGATACGCAGTCAAATAACAATGGCTATCCCCTTTACAGGCGCAGAGCACCTGAGCATGGTGGTAGGACTATTAAATGAAAATTCGAGATTGTCCTATAGAAGTTGAAGTAGACAATAGTTGGATTGTGCCGTATTCTCCCCTGCTGCCTAGAATATTTAACGCATATTTAAATGTTGAATTTTGCAGTTCTGTTCAATCGATTAAATAAATTTGCAAAGGAAATGACCAAGCTGTGTTTAGCGTCGAACACGGTAATGTAAGTATTGATCTCAGAGATGAAGTGCAAACGTTTATGGCAGGTAGATACGTAAGCAGCAATGAAGCAGCGTGGTGGATCTTGGGCATACCGTTGCATAATAGATACCCCAGGCGTCACCCACCTGGCAGTTCACTTATCCAATATCGAGTGAGTATACTTCACTGATCAGAATTTCCTAGACAGCGTGGCGACACCTCCGAAAATAACACTGACTGAGTCCTTCCAACTGCACGAAAATGACAACTTTTCCAAAACACTGCTGTACTAGGAAGTACTACGGTACTATACATGGAATGCATCTAGGAAGGAAGGGAAGCGTCGTGTACAGAGAACACCGGTTGAAAATTGGCCAGGTATGAAGGCTACAGTCGCATTGGGTCGGATATATATTGTGCACGTCAGCTACTTTGAATGTTTATGCTTGTGAATGTTGCTCAATGAGGTACAGGGCCCGACAGGTTTTCAGATGCTTAAAACTGTAGATGGTTAAGAGCGAATAACCTTCAGGGAATCACGTGAAGCTGGCGGATTATTAGAAAAATGACAACCACTGGGACGCAACTATGGCGAAGCCATCATTTTTTCTCTCAGCAGCCAAAGTTAGGGACTTGTTTACAATGTTAGTGAGCCTTTGCGGACTCTCAAACCTCCAGCTGTGGGATAAATACAAGGACGCTTTATCAGAAGATATCGCGCATAGGCTGGATGGCACTCACAATTATTAACGAAGTTTTGGTATTGATTGAGAATAAAATGATTTCCAAATCTGGAAACTGTCTCGCTGATTTCGGCCTACCCACACCGCAGCGAAGAGGTAATTATCAGTTGTGAAGGAACTAAACTACGACACAGCGGTTTCAGAAACGCAGGTCTATGAAATAACACCATGATTACTTTCCTAGCAGCGTCAAGAATGCGAAACGATTCTGCGCCAAGTAAATAGTGGAGAGGAGGGATTATTCTTTCTTGACGCACCAGGGGGTACGGGTAAGACGTTTGGGCTGGATATTCTGCTAGCCCAACTCCGCAAGGACCGCAGTATAGCTCTGGCTATAGCTTCTTTGAGCATTGTTGCAACTTTTCTTAACGGTGCACATTCCGTTTTCAAATTGCCGCTTAATCTTGCAAGCGAAGATACCCCAATATTCAGCATCACCAAAAACAGTAGCCGGGGAGTCCTTTTGCAGGAATGCAAGTTAATAGTATGGAACGAGTGCACAATGTTATACAAGCATGCATTAGAGTCGTCAAACCGCAGCCTGCAGGACCAGGCAGTGATGGGCGGCGTTGTCGTTTTGCCCGCAGGCGATTTTAGACAGAAAATGCCAGTTATTGAGAGTGCCACACCGGCGGATGAAATAAACGCATGTCTCAAGTCGTCTGTGTCGTCTAGGATTGAAAAGCTCCATATTACTTGCAACATGCGCGTCCAACTGTATGGGAAAATTCTATTTTCCAAAGAATTTTCCCATCTCGTAGCTACAGAAGATGAACTTATCATGCAAGTTTTTCCCGATTTGGAGGTTAATATAAATAATAAAGAGTGGTAGTATGAGAGGGCAATGCTGTCGTCAAAAAAAAAGAGTGTGTCGATAAAATTAAAAAAAAAATTAGACATGATAGTCGGAAATTCAAAATTATACACACCCATAGTCACTTTGATGACTAATGACGATAGTACTGCCTACCTCTTTGAATTTCTCAACTCTCTAGAGTCAATAGGTGTACCTTCCCATAAGTTGAAGTTTAAATTGGCGTTCCAACTCTGCTGATGCGTACTCTTGATGCTCCCAGACTGTGCAACCGGACCAGGCTTCGTATCACAGATCTTGGCAGTAATATTTTAAAAGCTACCATTATTACAGGAGCTGCTAAAGGAGGCAGCGTTTTAATTCCCCGCATATCTGTTATTCCAAACATCTTGTCATTTTTTTTCAAGAAGTTTCAATTTCCCTTAAAAGTGGCGTTTACAACGACGATAATAAATCCCAGGGCCAAACCTTAAAAGTGACAGGCATTCATTTGGGCACTTCATGCTTCTCACACGGTTAATTATATGTTGGTTGTTCACGTGCTGTATTAAATAATGTCATTTAATGTTGTATGCATAACGATATTAGAATAAAAATAAATTTTGAAGTTTTCTCGTAGATCTTTTAATGAGTTACAAGTTTCTTAATCATATCATATCAGACTCTGTTTTCAACAGCACCATAATGATACGGTTTGATAACATTTTGATCAGACCATCAGTTCTCACACATACACAACAAAATTTACACACGAACGATGTTCTGGGTAAGAGCTAGTGTATATAATAATTGAAACTGAATCTGTGAAAATGTTCGTAGCATGATAGTTTCAGTAGTCACGAAGTAATGTGATGAATAAAAAAAAACTATATAAGTTTAATAATGATTGAAATTAGTTACTTTATCTTGATACTTGTATTCAATTGTGGTTCCCATCGGTCAATGGAAAAAACTCTAAAACACATACTCTACTCTCTCCGCTCCAAAATTTTCCGGTTCCAAACCTGAAAGAGAACAAAACTCTGGCTGGTCATTACTTACTGCTGTAAAGAAGTATGAATCAAATGCATTGCAATCCAGAGTTTAAATCCTTTCTGTGTCTCTATTTGGTGAAAAGTTCAATAAAGGATAAAAATGCTTTATAATTCCCGAAGTACAGGTAACATAACATAGCAGAAATACTCATAGCACTTGTTATAATCAACCGCATGCACGCAACCAATCATTATTAAAAACAGCATCAGCTCAAAGCGCACAGAAAAAAACTGGTCAAAGATCAAAGCGCGAAAGAACGAATTCGTTTGGCTGATTCTTCTCATGTTTGCATCTCTGTTTTCATAATACTCATGGAAAGTTCTAAGTTCTAAGGAAAGTTCTGGTGTATCTTTGTTCCTAATAGAAATGTCGCCAAGAATTCCGTATATTCGAGGACCTTCATTTTTGTCGACAAGTTAGTCGTCAAGAGCAATCGTTATTGACCTGGCATCCATTCAGTCTGTTAGAAACTATCTGTAAAACTCTCTTTCTTACCACAAAACTGACTGCTCTAAGAAGCAATTCTCAAATGCAGACGGAAGTAATTCCGGTAAAATACAACAATAAATAGTTTTTTTATTGCAGTAATGCAATTTTTTTTTTAAGTCATAAAGCAGTTTTTTTTTAAGTCCACGGTTCTAAGAGAAAATACTTCCAAAAGCATTTCTGCGGAAAATTTTTTATAAATGTTTTTTCTTTTTGATTTGAAAAGAAAGTGCGTTTTCTTCCTGCCTGGTAGGCAAGCGAAAACTATCTCCTTCCTGTAAAAGAGATTTTTTATCATAGCTGTAAAGAGCAATAGGATCGTGGAATTGTATAAACAAACCAGAAATCCATTTTTTTCTTCATTGAGAGCATCATTCACTTGTATAGGAGAGAAAAAAATCAGCACGTGCAACATATTCGAGATTAAAGTAAAGAAAGTAGCAAAATATAGAGCAGTTGTATCAGTTAAAATGAAATTTAATAACAAGTTAACTAAATTAAATACAGTAATTAAACCAAACTATGAAATATTATAGAGTTATAACATCAAAATCAACAAGTGATCAAAATCAATGGGAAGGGAAGTCTTTATACTTTATTTTTAAATGCTTTTAACACGTTTTGTGAGATATTTAAAAGTCATTTATAAAAGTTTTGTTGTAGAACGAAATTTTAATATTGATAATATTATTTTTTTATAAATGTTAATATTGTGATATTAACAATCTGTTAAATATCCCCTCAAAGTTAGTGAATAAATAAAATTTTATGACTTTTGATTGAATCCTGAACCGATTTAATTCCACAAAAGGGACGCTCTACCTGGAATACGACTAAGATGGATGTAACAGCAAAATATTTTATTCTAATTATAACGTCACATAATATTGTTAAAGCACTCTTTTAGCAGTACTCAAATTTTGTAAATCTAATTATTAATTGAAAATAGTTAGAAAAAAAAACTCCCCATACCTGAGTTAGCTTTGGACTTAATTAGAGTGCACCCGTTTAAAAGAATTAGTGCTTCAGCTGTACCAGCTAACTCGGTATTCAACATCAACTGTACCAGCTAACTCAGCATTTAACGCAGAAGTTTTTCATTTATTTGCATTAATTTCATAAATCATAAAAGGAAATTTCTCCTGTTTAGCGATAGTTGGCTGGATACTGATTTTCTTTTTAGCATTAGTTGATTATTGTAAATGTCACTTTTTAATGCATAAAACTGGTGATATTATTCATTAGAAGTGAATATTTAAAATGGAAAAGAAATACAGAAGAGAAACAAAAAGAGAAAGGAAAAGTAAAAACAAAAACTTAGCATTTAGAACTGACCCCTTCATAATATAACATACCAATATGAAGTAAAAAATAACTTGCATTAAAAATTTTAAAACCTTCCAATATAAAGTAAAATACGTCTTTGCAACACGAATTTTAAAAAAATGTCAGATGCAAGCATTTATTTATGGAACCTGGACTTCATTACAGCAATTCCTGTTGCCGCTTTTCTATAAGAAAAGAAAGTTTTTAGAAAAATTCCTTATTCGAAAAACAAGAGCATTAAATATTTGAAGAATATTTAAAAAGAGTTAACTTGCAGCCCCAGCGAGATTCTTAATCGTACATTTCTTCACTCAGAAAGGAGAGTTTTAATCTCTTGGAGCAGTAAAACAGTCCGAAGAAAAATTTCAGCAAAAGTTCCCTGAAAAGCACACGGAATAAATATCTCTCGGCTAATGAGTTATTTACTTCAGTAGTGGCAACGCATTCGGCATTCTCAAAAAGACGTCTAAACGCAGTGGGGAGAGAAAAAAGAGGAAAAATTCCACCCAACCAGAGAAGACATACGAGACTCGCAATTAGTCTGATTATGAAATCTCCCATTCCTCCTGCAACGCAATAAGGCGACGACTCAATTAGAGAGCATTTTTCCCCCTCAAAAAATTACAAACCCACAATGATGTTTTCACGCATGGAAGACAAAAACTAATAGTTTTATTTCATTCACTTCCTTGGAAGTGTTGAAAACAATTAAAATGGCATGTTGGTAGGAGTCCCCCCCCCCTCCTTCGCTGTTCTTTTTCATATGAAAAGGATTGTTTTTAAGTAATACTAGAAGAAATAAAATGAGTTAAAAATTAAAGTTCTTTATTTCATTCATTCAGTTCTCGAATGGTGAAGGGAAAAAAATCTCTGGGAATAGTTTCATTGTTAAATATTCAATGCTGAATGAGAAAAATAAAATGAAATACACGAAACTTTTTTTGATCTTTGCTAGATTGTGGTTTTCTCTAAAGCTTAAAAATTCAATTTTTTTTGTTTATTTGAAGTTTTTACCAGCAAAACAACTGAGTATTGAAATTATAAAGATTTCCATTTAACTGATTTTACTTTCCTTTCCGGATTAAAGTGAAATATTTATTATTAATGAAATATTTACTTCCTCAGCCACTTTTATGATTCTTTAAAATCTGTATTTCTGTTTTTTTTTCATTTTATTTTTTATTTTGTAATTAGCCGCCTTTGGCGACCAGCAGGTTCGCCAGTATTACCGCTCGCTACAATTTTCAATTAAATATTTTAAGTAACTGGTCTCTTAAAGGATTCTCAAACAAAACATTTTTAATCTTCAAATTTTGATAGTTATACATAACTTATACTGTTTAGATCGTTTCTTTCAATTTACTATATATATTTTGCTAATTTGTTGTCATTTCCGGCAAAACTTCAACTATAATTTAAAGTAGAAATGATGAAATTGCAATTAATATAAAGATATTTTTTAATAAAACCATGAGTTTTATTTTATTTATCATCATTATTGTTATTTATTAATTATTATTATTATTGAATGTGAGTATTGCAAACAGAATCGTTCGGTATTTAAGTCTTATGTTAACTACAAAATATTTTTTCATCATTTATGTAATATCTCAAACAATAATTCAACAAAAATTTCTCAGATTCAGCATAAAATTCAATTTTTAGTTTTGCTTTCAAAAGGATTGAAATGAAATCAATAATAATATTTTGTTCCGGCCTATAAATATATTTCAAAAATTATGAAGTCTAAATTTAATGCAGTAAGGTATCATATTCTGAGAAATATTCTTGACACACCAAATTTTAAATAAATGAATGAATGTTTCTATTTTCCACGATCGACTAAGACTTATTTATGAAGTTTTAAATTTTAAAAATTTAGAAAAACTCAACATTTTCATAATTTTAGGCCAATTAATCTTGAGAAACCTGCGCGCTGATTGGCGTATTTTCTTTGAAGCGATCGATGTCAAATCTAAAATTATTCTTTTTTTATTGAATAGTGAGACTCTAATTTTCATAAATCAGTCAGTTTAAGTGATTCGAAATTAACTCTTAAAAGTCAGTGATTTAGTTGATTGGAAATTAACTCTATGACCACCATAAAATCTGTGCTTTCTCTTGTGGTGTATGCATTCTCCTTAATATCCGCTCGAATAAAACATCGCATACAAAAGTACTACATAGAACAAACACATCAAAAGTAAACATAACATTTCAATAGTTGCCAAAAATAAAAGAGAGAAAAATGCAATTAATAAGCAGACGATATTTAGAAAAGTACAGATATTTAGACTGGAAAATGAAATTATCTGAAATTAAAAATACGCGCAGACGATATTTACAAAAGTAAAAATATTCAAACCTGAAAAGGAATATATATGAGTTATTCCATCAATAAGTTCGTTTATATCTTCATTATTTTATGAGTCATTAAACATCAAAATGGGTCCGAGACTAAATAAACACCCTGTATAGAGAGTGTAAAAGATCATAAAATAATTTTTCTTGAATTTAATTTTTAGAAAAAATAATATTTCATATTTGTTTCATTTCCTACAAACACGTGCCGAAAATTATATTTTTGCAGATTTCATTTCCAAAAAGATTTAATTTATTTTTAATTGGAGCTTTAATCAATGTGATGGCAACACTTTGAAAAAAGCTAATTTTTTCCCATGAATGCGAAACGTGTTTAATCTTAATTTTTATTGTTTACGAAAAAAATTATTGAAAAACAGTTAAAATATTTATTTAAAAATTCATTAAAAATAGAAATTTAATTTTAAGATTAAAACATTAGTATCATTTAAAAGATAAATTTTTGATCTTTAACTTGATGTAAAAATCTTTTTTGTGCGGTCATATTTTCGGAAGTTATAGCAGAAACACGTCAAAATTTCGCTTAATTTCTAAATAAATAAAATTCTAGTTAAAAATTCGAAAAAATAACCCCCAGGTGCACATTCCTGGCCTCCAAGGTATACACGTGCCAAATTTGGTAGCTGTTGGGTGAATGGTCTGGCCTGTAGAGCGCCAACACACACACACACATACACATTGAGCTTTATTATAATTATAGATAATGTTCTCATGTACTATTGAATTGCTTGTATATAGGTTGGAAATGCATGAAAAATATTTTATATGGTATTGCAATACAAAATTTTATATGGTATTGCAAATAGTTCCTTTTATTGTCTGCAACTTTATTTTTAATAAAAGCATGTAGAAGTAACTGAACCAAACAATTTTTTAATGTTGAAAAATGATAGATTGTACCAAATGAATTTAAGTACCACTCAAAAGTTATATTTTTTGTATGGCTTTTCTTTAACCCATTTTTACGGAATGACGCAAAATTTAATTATGCTCCACAAATCACAAAAATGGAAGGTGAGTAAACCTTAAATAAATACAATTTTCTATTCAATTGGGAAAAAATTAAATAATGATAAAATAATCTTATCATTTTAAGGAATAAAAATTAACTATTTAATGAATCGTTCTGGAAATCTTCATAAAAACTCCTTTTCAACTTCATAATGTTCGCGAGTAAAATTTGAAGAGAAATGTCGATGTCTATATCCAAAAAACTTTTTTTATGAATTTCACTTTTATTTTTACAGATTTAATCTACTTCGAAAGGAGAAGTAATTGAAAATTGGCAAAAATGTAAATGCGAACAGAAAAATAACTCCTATTTGTGTTCTCGAATTTCCCTTAAAACACACAGTCACTCAAAAAAATATTGGAGCACTTGACTTGCATAATACAAAGCTATTTATAAAACTATTTATCACGTTAAAATAAAAAAATGAATTAAGAAATATTTTAACATTTTGTACACAATGTGTAAGGAAAATTTTATTGGTATTTCAGAATTATAAAATGAACTAGTTTTTTTTAAATATAATTCAAAGGCAAATAAGAGTAAAAAAAATATTGAGAGACTTTTGAAATGAGAAAATCATCAAATATATAACTCATCAATGGAATTGAATTTACCGCCACATTTTTAGACAATAATTTTAAACATAACATTTTCAATAACAAGATTAGTTATAGAATAAATGGCTAGAAACAAAAATACATTGACTGATGTGCGAGATCTTGTAATAAGTCATTGGAAAATAAGTTCGCTGTGTAGTACATATCTTGAAATGGATTAAGTCTTCTGTTTTTAACATTATTCGCAGGTTCAAGAAAACAAATAATATTCAAAACAATCTAAAATTAGAGCGTTCAAGGGTATTTAATGAACATGAAAAGAGGTAGATTGTGAAATAAGTTCATTTTAATCTAAAAACTAATGCAGTTAAATTGACTCTGCAATGTAAACGAAAGTTCGTAAAATCTGTAAATCCTGAAACTGTTAAAGATGTTTTTAGAAAATATAAATATTCTGGAAGAGTACCTCAAAGAAAGCCCTGCATCAGCAAAGAAAATGGACAAGGTAGGCTGGGATTTGCTGAAATGTCTGAAAATCAGCTAAAAGAACTTTGGTAAAATGTAATTTTATTGATGACAGCAAATACAACATGGTAAGCAAAACCAAATACAGCTGAGGATGTCAAAAATTTACGACCTACTGTCAAATATGAAGATGGCAATCAAATAGTCTGGGGTTGTATGGCAAGCCCTGATGTCGGGAACTTGCATTTTATTAATTGTACAATGAATAAGCATGTTCTATCTTGACATTTCTCAAGCGAAATTTAAAGAGCAAAGCGAGAGCAAGCTGAGAATCTCAAGACATTTTAAATTGTATCAAGATAATGACCCGAAATATAGAGAATCCATTACTGCAAGTAATGATCCTCTACTACTGTTTTAGATTTATTTCCTGCATGAAGTCCAGACTTTAATCCCATTGAGCATGTGTGGGATTATTTGCAACAAAAACTATATGAACATCAAATTTCTAATAAACAGGATTTAAGAAAAAAATTGGTCAAAGTGAGGGTCAAATCGTTGGATAATTTTGCAAACAATTTGTTCAACCCTTGCCAAATAGACTACGAGTGATCTTAAAAAGCAAAGATTGCCCATCAAGATATTAACTTTTAAGTTTTGATTGTTTTTCTTTATTATTTTTTTTACTTGACTTCATTTATTTTCAATTATGACCATAACTGCATTAATATGAGAATTGTGTTTGAATTATTATGATTTGTATATATCAAAGTAATATTTTTCTTCTTTGCTTTGGTTGCTTTTGTATATTTAAATGAAATATTATTTTAAAAATCTGTGAACATGTGGTGCGTCCCTTTCTTGGCAGACTGTAAATACTAATTGAATTTTTCTACACCATCCGCATGCACCAAATCAAAAGCGAATTTAATAACAAGGAATTTCCACACGTCTCTGGAGTTTAAAGCTGAATACTGCTTGTGGAAAAACTTAATTAATTCCTTAAAAGTAGAAATTTTTTTTCAAGCTCCGAAGAATTCAGTGCAGCTATTTAGTTTGTCTGTTGTAGTCGGTGTTTTGACTTTCATTTATACTTTTAAGTCGTTAGATTGCATTTGCCGAATATGATTGCAACAGGTTCGCCGTTGAGATAGATAATTCTTTCATGTGGAGTAATAAATATGCGTGCTTTTATGAATGTATCATTTTATTGTGGTTTCTAACTGTGTGTTCCCTCCTTCTACACGACGATGAAGTATGTTTGTCATCAAAAATTCAAATTTGACACTCCATCGCGTCTCCTAACACACTTTTTACTTCCTCATAAGCGAAGTATAGAGGAAATATTATAATCGCTAAAAAGTTCAAACTCGATTTTGACGAACCTCTACATTTTAAGTTCTCTCTGAGTACGAAAAATACATTTTTGGACAATGACTATATATTACGAAGATAACTCAAAGAAGGTTTGAGCTTGACAAATGAAATTCGGTATGTGGCCTTGCTATCAAATTCATAGATTTCTATCAAATTATGAGCAAAATCTATTAAAAAGCGGAATGTATGTCCGGCTGTCCGAATATAAGCTAATACGATAATTACAAGACGAAGAGCGCTAGATGGATAACGTTGAGTACACGGTTTTAGAAATCATTTTGTAGACGCCCATTAAATTTTGAACAAAATCCAATAAGGAATTGTCCGTCCGTACTTTCAGAAGCATGTAAACGTGATGACCCAAAAATACAGTTGCAGTTCTGTATCAAATTTTGGCTTCAATCGCTTTGGAAGAAACCCAAATCTCCTTTTTTTTTTTTTTGGCAAGTAACATTAAATCCACATCAGGAATTAATCGTCCAAAAACACTCGCCAAGAATCACACAACAGATTAAGAAAATATACTAAACTCACATCAAAGAATATTTCGTAACTATTGTACACCAGTGGCACGTTAGGTATTCTCTGCCTTGCCCAACATTCACAACATTGGGATTGGGGGATTGGAAGTAACGCCTTTTTCAGAGAGTATGCGAGTTTGGGGGACCACTGGTTATGATGTTTGATTATGAATGAAAGAAATCCAAACTATAACGAGATAGAAGAATGAAATATCGGAATGAATTACCCCGGAAGTACAGAGTTGGATCATTCTGATTGCCTTTTCCTGTCGAAATAAAACCTTGTTTTTACAAATGAAATGCATTGATTTTCAAACAATTGGGTATCACGTACCGTCGACCAAACCCAGCAGGTGATATTCAAAACCCAATGTCTCAAACATCATCCAACATTATGTAGAGATCAGCTTGTCTCCATTTGGTAACCTTTGGCTCTTTTATGTTATTGCAATTAATGATACATATTTTACTCATTGAATTTTCTTATTAATATAGGGTAATGTATTGCGAAGAATATTTTAGTTTTCTCTTTGAGAAAATGTTAAAAGAATAATAAAAGAAGCTTCTACTACCTGTTATACTTTGACTGAACCGAATAATAATTTAATGCTAACAAACAAGGTGACAACTAAATCACGATGCAGATTTTACTTATTATTTTTTTAGCTTGATTTTGAGCAATAATTTTTAATAGTTTATCTCTTTGTAAATATTTACTTAAATTAATAATAGCTAATATTGACTATTAATTTAGAAACGTTTAAAACATATCACTATAAATTTGTCTTTTTTTCAAAAACAAAGAAGTCTGCTATATAAATTTGTAAATTCATTTATTTATTTAATCGCAAGTATACTGTAATAACTTTAATTCTACCACTTGATTTATTTGATAACATACTGCTGATTTTACATTCCTACGAAATAGTTATTTTAATAAAAGAAGTTAATGTTTTTGTTTAATTAAAAACGCCAATACTTGAGAAAAATAAATTTTGGAGTAGGAACCAAACGGACTCCAAGAAAGACACTCGAGTTTCCATGACCGAATGGTCGTGGCGTTGGTCTCATAATCAAGAGACCGTGGGTTCGAATCCCGCTAGAGACAATGCGATTCATAGTATATGTAAATATTTAATTCCTTGATATTATGTTTTCCTTTATTTCATGTTCCAGAAGATACTGGACATTTCTTTAGTTTACCAGACAAGCGTTCTGGATTTTTCTTACTGTCTCCAGAAAAGTATTCTGGAACTTCCCCTGCTAGTATAAAAGCAGAAGATTTGTCAGTCACTGTATTCAGAGTTCAGTTAATAAATTGGTTTAGCTCTACTTCTTGTGTGTATCATTGAGTTCCGCACTACGTGACATTATCAATGGTGGTGAACATGGGAGTACCTTACTGTTCCAGAGTTAAAATCAAATTTTGGCCGCAATCCGTCCTTCAGAATGCAATGCGAACATCATAATTGAACCAGCGGGAGTGACGTCCCCAAAGTTTCTCTCATACACTCTAATAAAAGTGAATTTTTGTTTTAGACATCTTTTTCACCAACCGATTGAAATCTGACGCAGATTTCAGTCTCAAAATCACATAGGAGATTTGATATATTTATGCCACTGCGTTTTTGCGCATTTATATTCTTCAGAAGCGCAGACCGATAAACGGTAAGCCTTTGTCATATTTATCTCAAAATTTGACTGGTGTTTACAATATAAGCGTCTATATAACATGCTATACTATACTACACTTACACGATATATTTTAAACCGAATTGTATACATCTTGCACACTTTGTCTTGTAGTTATGTTGTTAATTTATATTCTAACAGCTGCATAGGCAGAACTACTTCTGAATAGAATTTGCTCATAATTTGATAGACATCTGTAAATTTGGTGTAAAGACTATGCACCAGATTTCATCCGTCTGGTTATCTGCATTTTTATGTCAGCTATGTCTGAGGCGCGCATGTCACGTATAAATAATTCGCATGTCTCGACAATATGAACCCTGACAGAGCAATCTATCAGCACATTTTGGAACTTTTTTCCCCTTCGCCAAACAAAATTCCATTGCCTCTCGATTGTTCTGCTAATATATCAAGTCATTCTGACCAGTAGTTTTAAAATGATCGATTTTTGAAATCGTCAATATGAACCGATCATATGATAATCACCCTGTACATAAAGATATTTTCGAAAATGTTTCCATTGCTGTTCTCTGTTTTACATTTTGCATATTTGCTATTCATTCTTTGCTCAGAAATGATATTCTAGTTCGGGTGCTTTGCTTTTATAATGTAAGCAAAGAAGGATTTATCGCAAACAAGGAAAATAAAGTGAAGATGATGCTTGTTTATACCAAATTACTTGGGCTTATTCAATGAATTATTGCAATTAATCCTTTGACAAGATAATGCCTTGGTTACGGAATGTTTAGAAATTTGAAATTTTGCAATATAAAATATTTGCATGTTTTTTGTTTACTTTGGAGATCGGAATGTGTGAGTGGAAATTTTAGACAGATTTTTTTATTATTGCTGTAATGAACAAATAAAGATGAATCTTAAAATCTTTAAATTAATGAGAAGTATTTTAGTTTTTTTTCAATCCTCCCTTGAGGCGGCGGATGATATCAATTAAATTTTTTAACTTTTCCTCTTGTTTCTCCTCAGTTCCTGACTTTTCTGCAATGTTGTGAAATGAAAATGAAACTCTTTGTTTTCGGCAACAGTTATAAAAGAAGCAGAAATTTCTATGATAGAAATAGTTCTCCCCAGTTTAGGTGCACTTAAATCAAATTCCTCTCCTTTCTAAGTTATGAATTTTAATTATATATTAAAACGAAAATGATTACCTTTTCATACAAATTAATCCACTTTGGGGTTATTTTAATTAGAACTATTATCACTGAGTGTAATAATGTGTGGTTATGAATTTGCCGATTAATTATCGCAGCCTAACATATTTCCGATTTGTCATTAAAAAACAGATAATTATAGAAATTAATAATGTTATGCAATTTTTAAATTACAAAAGTCAAATAAATTCTACATTTATTATATTTTATGCACATTTTTGCTTGAAATAATGTCTGTTTTCAGTTTATATTCTGATGATTTTCATTGCCAAGATCTTGCTGATTCCTTTCGGCAAAAAGTTGATAGAAAAAAAGCTAAAATACTATTTTAAAAAAAATCCAACTTTTCCGCAACTGTTTTGATTTCGTGACAAAAATTAAACAGCATTCCCTTTTACATCTCAGTGTGTTGCTGTAACAATAATATTACATATTCCTTTTCGTACTTCAATTTAGCATCTCATTTTCAACTTTTGAATTTAGTTCTTAAGTATTTTTAGTATTTTAAGCTTGTACAATAAAAGCTTCACTATCTTCAGAAGAGAAATCCGTGCACCCCTGCATACGCTCCACTGAG
Organism: Argiope aurantia; assembly: GCA_026543865.1. NCBI lineage: Eukaryota > Metazoa > Arthropoda > Arachnida > Araneae > Araneidae > Argiope > Argiope aurantia. The sequence continues at coordinate 19,621 of JAPMOR010115778.1, forward strand.
TTCTTTCGCTGAGCATTCGATTTATCTCTATCCCCAGAAAAAGTGACTGAATATGAATTCCGTTTCATGTATGTATTAATTCGCTCCGGGGTAGAAAGAAAAGAGTAACACTTGGTTTCTTTTCTTCTAAAGAATTATCTCTTTGCTTTTTTTAAAGGTGGAATCACGAAAACTTGGCCTCGTAGCAGGGGGGAAAAAAAGCGATATAAAAAGTATGCCATGCAGGGGAAAATATCCCCCCTCCCGAAGAGTGGGCAAATGGTAAAATCATAAGCTTGTAATTTAACGCCTGATTCGAGATGTTTGGCGTTCTGTAATTTTTGTCGCGTTAGCAGTTTCTTCTTCTCCCAGCATCTAACTGCTTCCTCTCCCTCCCTACCTTAGTAGGAATTATGATGTTAACCGGAAAAAACACGGCCCAGTAATTTTTTTCCTTGTCTGCTACTGGCAGAGGAGAATTTTATTATGAATCGGTCAAATGAAATTCTTCGAGACGAGGTGTACGGAGGAGGCTCTTGGCGTATTAGACTTCTGGGGCGTAAAATTGCAGGGTTAGGGAAGAGGAGTGAAACACAGGAGTGGGGCCAGCTAGCAGCTCGGAAAGAAAAGTTAATCATTTTGCTAAAAAAAAATTAAATAGCTCACTGACTATTTTCGTCGCTAGAAGAGTTGCTGCCATACTAGCATTTAAAGAAGTATATTTCTGGAAAATACTTTTCTTTATTATATTTGGGGTAAAAATTCCTTTACTGTAAACACTTCGGCGGCATACCCATAAAACACGAGCAGGCTCATTTTGACCCTAAATTTTTAGATAATTCTTCTTTCTGAATTTTTTTAGAAAAAAATCTTTAATATTTAAGTACCTTTTCACGAAAATAAATAGCATTATAAATACAAATGTGATTTTTAACAAACCGAAACTTCATGCAGAGATTGAGGAAGAATTGTAAATTAGAGGAACAAGGAAAAGAAATCAAACACTCCCAGCTAATACAAGAGTTCGATCCTTTTCAATACTGATAGCATGAGACTGCACATGCTGTTTGAGCTGACATTATAGCCTCTTCGTCTCCTGTAACGCGTCTATCGCGCTCAAGTGAAACTTCTGTAGGGAAGCCATAAGACGCTTCAAGCGTTCTTCTACATTTTAAAACTCAAAATTTTTTAACGTTTAAAACGCTTGGTAAATGTTTACTGGTTTGAGTTTTTAATGCTTCGAAAAAAGAGGGAAAACAGAAATTTTTGCGGACGGGTGAGGAAGGTGAAAGGATTAAAAAAAATTATGGTGCAAAATTTAAATTATTTAGTAAAATTAGGCAATTATATTCTATGCGTAGTAATAATTGTTAGTATTAACTTTTCTAAATTTGGAAATAAATTATTGAATTAAGAATAACGGTTTTTAATATTTTATTCAAAATCGGAACAAATAATCAAAAAACCAGAGGACCTTTCATCTGATCTCTAGGATTATATTAGATGCATGACTTCATTCATATAAAATATTTTCAGCCTATTAGGTGTAAATAAACAAACATTTGAACATGCCACGGCAATTACATTAAGAATTTTTATAGTTGCTTCAATGCAAGATTTAATACCCTGCTGACAAAAATGTTACAAACGTTACCCGGTTAGACCTTAGTTTTCCGAAATAAGATTTCCTTAATTAAAACATGCATCCACTTATATATTGCTTAATGTGAAAAATTCAACACAACGAACAAAAGCGTCATGCCAATAAGATGCATGCATTTTGCAATAGTATGCATTTTCACCTTTTTTCACAAGAGTTCTTTTAAAGGCATATAAAAGAGGGAAATAATAAATAAAATAAAAATTCATTAAAAAAATATGGTATGGCTTAGGTGAAACTCACGACCAGTGATCTCTTTTACTTATTCATCCACTGCTTCGCTTTCAACCTTTTGTCTTGAAGAGCAGAATCAAAAGTGAAGTTTTGACACAATTCGCGCCAAGCCTCGGAAAGAAATCGTCTGCTCGAGAACCCGAATGAATGAACGAAAAATATGGACACAAAATTGTCTAAGAAATTGAGCAGCGAAAATATGGACCAATCACATTTGGAATTTGTTGAGCTGAAATCTTATCGGTACGCATTTATGATCTGAAGAATGCTGTTGTTTGGAAATGTTGGGCCTTTGTAATAGGATGGATTAGGCTGCTTCTGAAGTCGACAAAGAGAATTTGAAAGAGTTAATTATTTTTAAATTATCAACAGGCTACATTGCCCGAATCAAACCAGACAAATTTGGCAGTTTAAATAAATAATCCGAATTTGTGGTTGTTATGGATTTCTTGCTCGTTTTATCCAGATATTCGAATTCAGAATAAACATCTATTAACTATTTCAAGTTAATGTTTTGTCATCAAGAAGTAGCCCAACAAACAACGCATGGATTCAGTTTCAGATCAACAAATTCTAATTTATCCTGTGGAGGCCAATGAATTTATTTTTAATAAAATATTGATGCTATGAACAATAAAATATTGAACTGCATTGTGTGTTTACGTTGAATTATTAAAAACATTATTATATAACATAAAAATAATAATTAAATATTTTAATATATATTAAAATATTAAGCATTGATATTATTAATTACGTTAATAACTTCTTTACAGGTGGTTTAAAATAATAATTTGTTAATATTATATCTGTTTAAGGTGTACTTCTTTGTGAGTTCATGCTAAATAAAATACTCTTATTTTTTAGTAAGAAAATTATTTGCTAATAATTAAAATTCACTTTTAATACTTTATGTATTTTATTCGTGATATTTCTCGACAATTTCATCTCCCGTTACATGCTTATTAAAAAAAATTGCTTCATAATACGTTCCTCCTACTGTCATTCATTGACTAAATCCGTCTTCGCTATGAGTTTACTCTGGGACCTTCTACCAAGACACACACATCGATGTTCTTTTCTGGCGGTCATCTCGTCTCTCTTCTTCCTCGGCCGTAGGGTTGAAATTGTTGGATACGTGGAAGTTGGCGGCATGCATAAAAATAAGCCAGTGGATAAAAAAATCAAAGAAAATAAACTGAGAAAACTGGACAACGTCCCTCTGTGGAAAATCTCTAATGAAGGAATTCGAAAACATTTATCCGCAGGATCACTCTTTAGAACTGAATTGCTGATGTATCAGCCGATGAAATATTATCATTCATCACTGAGTGCGGTGTAAGGAAACATTCTAATTCTACTAGAAGATACATGCGTATGGACAGACTGTTCCCATGTTAAGAATATCGCAGAACCAAGTATCACAGATTAACTAAGAAATGTTGTATTAGATAACCTCACGCACATCGACGGAGTGTTCAAGAATTAAAAAAAAATTATTTGTGGAGCACCTCAAATCTAAATATATCGTAATATTCACAAGAAACTCATTTTAAAATCATAAGCGAAATATAAAAAAAACTTGTTTGATGTTCACCAGCAGTTTTTCTATGAATGAAAAATGTTTTATTCAATATAATGTATATTCTCTTTGATATTTTATGGGGCAAAAATTTTTCATAATACTACATGCAGGTAAAAATAAATCCTCTTGGATGTCGTAGGATTTCACCTATTTTTAAAATATTTCATAAAAATAAATTTCAGCTTTCTATTCTGGGTGCTATCTCCAACCCAGGAAGCTACATACCATTACTTATGTCAACCATCCAACTCTCCGACCCGCCCGAAGGCACACGGATTTAAACCATAAAACTGAATGACCGGACCGCCGCAGCAGCAATTGGCGGGAACTGTAGTTGAGTCCCAAGGGCCATCACCGGCCACGGTACAACCCTTCCCGAAGGAAGTACGTCCCGTCATCGATGGGAGGAGTCAGATCCCCCACCTATTAGTGTTCCCTCCAGGGTGGCGAGATCCAACCACCATGCCGGAAGCATCTCATCCTCGTTTCGAGGTGCCCCCCAGGGGGTAGACGAATAAAATAAAATTATTGTTGGCATAGAAAGGAAGAGAAAGATTTTTTTTTGTCACTATACGAAACTTTATAGACAGCATTGTTTTCAATTTAACAATCAGGTAAGTTTGTGATTATCTAGGCAATGGGTTATATTAGAAAGAAATTGTGGTAGTAACTGCTTAAAGATGTTCTGACAGGAGCTGTTATATAAGGAACAAGACTTTTCGCAACACCACTCTGAGTGGTCATGTGCAACACAAATATTGGTCACTGTTACTGCAAGACATTGCTGCTTATCTGAAATCTAAAACAGTTTGTTCTATCGTTTAAATACTAATAAACCATATAAAATTATTTTTTGCCGTTTTATTACTGAAAACAAAAAAATCTTAAATAAAAGAGCAAAACATAAATATCCCTGACACTTCCAATTTCAGCGGGGAAAAAGGAATAATTAATAAAGAAATCTCCTGTGGGTTGTCGAATATGAACAATCAGTCACTCCGACGCAGGAAAGAGAAGGTCAATTAACTATTCATGGTCTGACTCTTTGGGTGCGACAGACGCTAATGAAGTCGTCAATGTGACGTGACATATAACGTCACATCTCACGGAATTAGATGCTTTTTTAATGAAAAATTATGGCGAATATTTCGTGCCTAAGGCAGTTATTTCGATTGCCAGGTGGCATTTTATAAATCATGCAGCATAACAGCGGAAAGAAAATTCTTTGTTCGTGAGATTTCTTTAATAGTCGTTTATGCGAAGTTTAGGTGATTAATAAAATACTTTTGAACGTGCATACAGTTTGTCACCAGAATTTACAGACTATTCAAATGTATATTTTAGCAAAACGAGAAGACATACAAATACCAATAATAACAATTATGTTTATTCAAATTATATGCGACTTACATTTAACGAAATATTTAAAAATTCGTTTTTCATTTCCGGGGGGGTCATACCATTACTTAAGTACATATACGGGAAAAAAGCTCGCACATGGTTAAATAAGAAGAAGAATTCGCTGATCTGGGGCTGGCAGACTAACATAAAGGGTACAGTTTCAATTATTATATCAAATACTTTATTCCGATGTGGTGATACATAGCTACAATCTGCAAATGAATAACAGGAAGTTATAAAAAATTGGAGCCTCAAATTAAATGCTCATCGATTGGCCCAAGTTGCAGAGGGTATTTATATATTTATTCTGCTTGCGAAACTGATGCAGTGACTAATACAAGAAGCTGAGATCAAAACCAATAAACAAATGTTTTGAGTTGATAAGACTGAGATTGGCGCTGAAGAAACAAAAAGTTTTGAAGAAAGCACTGCAAAAACGGAAAGTACTGAAGCAAGAGAAAAGCATTGCTAAATGCATTATTGAATTGATAAATAAAAACTGTTATTTTTTTTCTTATAATTTTTTATATTTTTGTATTTGATTACTTATTTCATATGGGTTAAATAATAGGTTCATATGTTTAATTATAATATCTGTTGCATTCATTTCAATAGGTATCAGATGAAAAGCTTGATGCCTTAACTTTTTTATATCTTCTCTCTGCTTTTTCAGACTTGAGAAACAATAGCAAATGGGATTAGTTTTTCTAATGAATCAGATAAATGTGCATCCAGAAACTCAATGAAATTTGTTTGAGTATGGAGCTTATTAGTTTGAACTTTGTTTAGTTAAAGAGCACGCATCACTTTAGTTGATAGCCTTTTCCGCCCTTTCACATCCTTCTAGCGCTGTGATATGAGTGCACATAAAGAATAGTAGTTTTGATATAAAAGTACATATTTTTAGCAAATTTTTATATAAACAATTTTTTAATTGTTTGCGCCATCTTTTAGCAGAAAAAAAGGGCAAAAAGAGAGAGATTCCATCAGTTTTTTTTAATGCTGTTATTTTAACACAGAGGTTAAATAAAATGTTTCCATCTTTTAAAATAAAATATATTTCAATCCTCTTCTTTGGCATTAAATTAAAATAATAACATAAAACATTACTAAAAATCAAACTGAATTACATTACAATACATATAGAACTACTACACAAGTTTTGAATTGTTCATGCAATAAATCCTAGATTTATCACACTACATATTTAATAGAGAATTCTTCAACAATTTGCATCCTCAGTGAACTTGAGTTTATTTTTATCTTTGTAATTCGCATGTAAGGGAATTTTTGAAACTTATGTGGCGTGCACTTAAAAGGTTTTATATTAAGCAGCACATTCGCAAGATAGGTATCGCCCTGTTTAAAATATTTTTCATAGCACAATTCATCATATGGTAAAGTTTCATTGCTTACGGACACTTTCTCTCCAAAAAACATCTTTAATCTAGAGCTCGCTTTTAAATACAAATTACGCCAAACCCGTAAAATTATAATTGCGTGTTGAATAAATATTTCTTCACTTCAATTATCATTCATTAATATATCTGTACATAAAATCTGGTAATTAGCATGAAAAAATTGACCTTCCTCTAAATAAGTCAGATCCCAAAAAATTTGATTATTAGTTGAATACTTTGTTGATTTTGTCTGGGCTTCCACGATCAGTCTATTATCGATATCATTGCAATAATTGTTTTTGTATCCATCTTTTATGCTTTTTTATTTCTTGGATATCCAGAAATTTTTTGCTAGACTTTGTGCAATATATTTTATTTATGCTATGAGTTGAACGTTTTATTTCGGTAGTCCCCCTCTTTTTCAGTCTGAGAATAAATAAAAAAGTGCTTCCTTGGATGAATTCAGTATACAGGGTTAGCATGAAATAAATTTTCCACTTTACAGTACTATGGAATGCATTCTTCTGTTGCGAATGAAATGAAATTTGAACTACAGATAATATAAATAATGCTCTTGGCATTTCTAGAATAAAACATTTTAATACCAAAGTTTAAAAATGGTAATTATTTGCTTGTATTGAAAATGTGACAAATCCTTTGCTATAGTGCATGTCTCTATTACCATCATTTTTGGGAAAAAAAGAAGATCATACCTACGTTACGCCTAAGGACCTCACCTGAGATGAGGTGAGTACGGGTGTCCCAATCCCGAGTACGAATGTACAGATGGCAGATGAGTACGGGTCGTCTGGTGAGTCTTTAGGTGAGTACGGGTGTCCCAATCTCGAAGTTCCCAGGGATCAGTACTCACTTTATAATTACTTTCCCAATGACTTTTGTTGTCTGCTTGATTCTTCCATCCCTCGATGGCAAGCGAGGGAGCTCTCAATGAGAAGCTGTCGTCGCTCTGTTTGCTTCTTGCTTCTCAAGGGCAGCCAAAATCCCCACGTGTTGACCACGCATGGCAAAACATTAGACGGGTGGTGCAATGTGGTCCACATTGTATCAATTCTGTCGGTAGCTGCCATCAGAGTGGTTAGTCTGCTAGGGATCAAGCGTGGGGTCACCTCTTGGGCTTGACATTAAGTGTGGTCATTTTCCCCGGAGGTGACTATAAACGTATAGGTTTCGGCTAACACTAAGATAAGCGCCGAGGCTGGGGATGTCCAGAGCCGGTAGCTGCTTTCCCTTGTTGGGTTCCGTGATGGGTGGCATCGTCGAACCTGAATCTCTATCGTATCGTATGGTTCCTCGTAGAAAGGGTCCCTTTAGTGGGCGACTCTCCCGTGTACGAGAGCATGATGTCAAAATCACTCGGCTGCGCGTCGGTCACAGCCATTTCACGCACAAACACCTTTTGTTTGGTGAAGGCGTTCCAAATGTACAACGTGCCATGCCGAATTTACGGTCATTCACATATTATCTGAATGCCCTGTGTTTAATCCCCACCCAACACACTTTTTAATACATCATCTCCGAGCATCAGTGACTTAGTGGGGGAAAATCCCCATCGTAACATTTTTACATTTCTGAAAACAATTGGATCTCATCACATTATTTAAATATTAAGTCTTTTTACACTTTTATACTTGTTTACTGCAGTGAAATTTTCATATTTTAAAATTTGCATATGATAATTACTGATATATTTTACCGCACCAATTGACCAGTAATCACTACCATGCTATTGACACAGTATGGCCAAATCTGGCTCTTGCGCCATAAAAAAACCAAACTAATTAGTACAAGTATACATACGTTACAAGAAAATGCACTTCTGATAAAATTGTTCCACCAAAACCAGCAATACTCTCTTGTAGCTATAAAGAATTCCGTTCCGTTTGAAGCGGATATGAAGAGGTCCAGCGTTTCCATGTACCTTAATCAAGATGACATAGAAATTTGAAACATTCCAGCACTGAGTATTCTTCTTTGTAGGGGACGAAAGCAAATCCCGTCTTCCAGCCTTGAAGATATGGCTATGACGGTTGTTAAAGCAAGTAACCAGTAGCCGCATGGTAGTGTGAATGTGCCAGTTATTTTTCGTGTATTGGATATGACGTATTTTACTGTACCAAAAATCTTACGGCAGTTGTTTTTTTTAATTTTTTTATTTCTACAAAATCAAGTCTGTGCGTCTCTTGCAGGACAGGAAAAGAAAGGTTTGGGAAACTTTTGTATTTCATTTACTCGCTAAAATTGTAGTTGAAGTCACTTGGTATTGGAATACTCAATAGAAAGATGGAGCCTTGTTTTGCTTCAATGGGCAAATCAATAGCCATAATTGGGCAGCGGAAAAAGCTCATATTATATTCAGAAACAGCTTTAGCATCCTGAAAAAAATGACAAAGCTTTTACAGCTTCATTTATCATTGCACTATATTTTCTGGAAGAGATCATTGTAAATGGAGTCTTAGCTTGTTTCGTCACTGGACAACAGTACTGTGATATGCTCAGGGATTTTGTAATGTCACAATTTCAACACCATCTATGCTTCCTTGTGTCATTTTCATAAAAGGTATTCATATTGATCGTCGTGCAAAGCAATTGCTAAGAAGCATTTCACAGATGCTCCGGTGATCAGTCGTCATTTTTTAGCAGCATAGTATTTTCGTTCGCTGGATAGCATCTCCTGCAACTTTTGGCTGTGGGGCTTCCTAATTGAAATCATCTACCTTTAAAGGTCCGCGTCTGTACCAGATCTGAAGGACGGAATTTGGGGTCTTGATCTTCTGGCAGACTTACTACGGTGAGCTGCGGAAAATTTAACATTGCTGAACATTAAGAGGGAAATGTATATTTATCAGTTTTATTATTATTTAACATTTATAAAGCATATTAAATGTTTTGTGTGCTTTAAAGTGTCACCTATGTGACTGACTTTTATAATTTTTTTTATTTAATAAATGTCAAATGCATCATTAGAATGATCTGTAAATCATATTTTTTACTCATTTAGAACCAATTGAACCCATTCTAGAGCCCTCTGAAGTGAGAACTTATTTCTTACTGACCTCATATTTTCTTAAAAAATTTTAAAGACAGGTTTTTTTTTTTTTTTGAATACATTTATTGTATCTTAACGATTTTCTTTGCATTAAACATTCACTGCAAAATTTCACTTCTTGCTCTACAAATCAAAAAAGAATTTTATTATCAGCTGGCCAACCAGCATGCCAAAATCCCGATTTTGGTGATTGAATGGTTCGTTTCTTTCCTTAAAGGAAAATTCAGAATAATGAGGAATGTTGAAGTCACATATCGCACTTCGGAGAGGGGATCGAATGACGATTGATTGAATCTTCACGGCGACCTTGTTGAAAAACTACGTTGTTCGCAAGTAGCTTTCAATCAATTCGATTCATTTTGTTCTCTGCGTTTGATTTTTACTTATGACGCTCCACTGAAGCTTGGGGTGAAAGAGAAAGAAAAACGGCCCTTATGCCTCCAGATCATTACTTCCTCTATCAGTTTCAAATTTCATCAAATACATAATAATCTAGTCGAATTTTCATGCGAAGCAACGGAATGGTAAAAAGAAATTATTAACGACAATTTTATAAGTTTAAATTCTTGAGTTTGGATAACAGATCAGGAGCAAATAAAATAAAACCCATAGATTTTGAAAAAAAACCCATCCTGTTATTCGTAAAATTTTGTAATTCGATTGAACTGTGCTACATAAAATGAAACGACTACTTTTTTTCAGTTCAGCATCTACATTATTT
>JAPMOR010115794.1:0-13599 GCA_026543865.1 Argiope aurantia
GCTTCATTCAAACAATCATAACTCAACAAGAAATTAACCAAATACAATTATTTATATATCAAAATAATCTGTATGAAACAGTGGATGTTTAGTGCCTCAATCAAACTTATATTTAAAGAAATAAATTTTTAATAGCTATTTAAAAGTTAAAATTATAGAAAAAATCTCGCTTTTTCTATTTATTGTTGATGAAAAAATTGTTAAAAAAAACTATATATTTTTATAACTTAATTGAAGCAGACAACATGAAGACTAATATTAGGCATAATTCCATTGTCTGTACAAATTAGAATTTAAGATATCATGTTAAAAAAATATGCTAATTAGCTCATTAAATTTTATTAAATTAATTAATAATTAGTGTAATTTGTTTTTTTTTCTCATTGAAAGGAGTTTAAACACAGATTAATAATCTACTGTAAAAAAAAAATGGGATTTTTAAAGTTAAAATTTTTAAAACATCTTCTAGTGTGTACGTACACCTTAAAATGGCAAACATTTAATTTAATTAAATCACCTATATTATACATTGGCTCAAATTTTGGTTCAAATCAGTCCATATTAAAGATATTTTACAAAAGAAAACGATTATTTTAACCAAAGCATTGAGAAATACTGCGATATAGATTCCTAAACACAGCAATTGTATAAAAACTGAAACAACAAAACAATTTTAAAAAAAAAAATGTACGGCATTAGAAAATCTTTTTCACATGTATCTTGCAGTTCAGATTGGATGGACAGAACATATAAGCTGTCGATTGCTCTTATTATTATTATTATTATTTTACATATATATTTCTATTTAGCCTAATGAGAATAAAAATTTACTAACCGCCTTTGACGACCCATTGGTTACTAAAAATTTCAATTAAATATTTTGGTAACTTATACTTAATGGCTTCCTTTGTAAAATGTTTAAATGTCAAATTTTGATAAATATATAATTTATACTATTTGAGAAGCCTTATTCCGCTCTATTTCTTTGGTTCTACGCACATTTCCGCCTATATCTTTATAGAAGCAACTTTGTCATAGGGACGAGAAGCAGTGTTTAAGAATGAAATAAGGCTTCACACTTTAAAACTTTTTCATCGTTGCTTGATTTTTGAGGTTAAAATTTAATTTTAAGAAGAAAAAAGTTGGAAAGTTTTAATTTGCCATAATCTACTCAGCTCTGAATAGTAAGCTGTATTTTCATATCTTAATCACCTACAATGAAAAAAAAAAACTTTGATGAAATATTATTACTAGCAGCAATGAAAACGATCGGAGTTTCTCATCAAAGTTGAAATATATTGTAATAAATTATGCTTAAAATGTTTTGAAACATTTTAATTAAAATAAAAACAGAAAAAAAAATTATGACAAAAAATTGATAACGTTGAAATATTAATTTTTTTTAAAGATGACATGAAAATTATTCGTGCTTTGTAATATTTTGAAAATTTCAGAGAAAAATCATCAAACATTCTCTTTATTTTTTATTAATTAAAGTTTCAAGAAAAATCACTCTGAAGTGCACATTCTCACCCTCCAAAATATATATATTAAACGAAGCGCCAAAATAAACACATCATCATACACATAATCATCGATATTATTAGTAGAAATTCCCTAAATTGAAATTTTCAATTTTGATGTATTAAGTCGTTTGAATTAATACTTTTAAAAATGTAACGATTTTCCAATGTAACGAAAATGTAAGCATAATTGATTTATTTTTGCCTTTGATCTTTTAATATGGTAAAACATGTAAAGATGCTAATTGGATCTTTCAAACCTGATTTCAATTATTATAGATTGTTTATGTTGTGGTACTTGAAAATAACTATTGTTGTTGTTGTTGTTTCCAATGGCACTTGCCATAGGCAAGCCCGCTGATTTGAAATCAACGATTTTTAAGCCGAAAGGGAACGTATCTTATTTTAGTAGCGCCAACTAGGGCCAAGAGTACGATTTTGCTACTCACGCATCACATTCGCTTGCATAGCCCCTTTTTATAGGGGGGCACATTCACACATCTCACAGATAGAACAAATGAAAGACAACCATGCCCGAACCGGGACTCGAACCCGGGGCGCCCAGATCACGGGGAAGACGCGCTACCCCTATGCCAGGACGCCGGCAAAATAACTAATAAATACTAGTAAGTAAATCGACCCAAGTTCGCTTTTACTAGAAGATTCTGGAAGCTATTTTATGTTTGGTAAAATCCAATGAATATAATACATCTTGATTTTAAAAGTATATTCTGATATTTACAATATATTTACAAATTATTTGAGAAATATTTACAGTTAATAAGAGTGAGGTTATAAAGTTTACAAAAAACCGTTAAAAGGTAAACATAAGTTGCGTATTACAAGAATGCTATAATTAAAACAAAAAAAAAGTTTGAAAAAACCAAGTGACATTTTCTTTGCTGTTGCGATTCTTTGCGGCATGAGATTAATTAATTAAAAGTATGAAACCAAACGATAATTCAGTACCAACATCTGAAAGTTGCGACACTTCATAGAAACACCGAACAAGTATTTATAAAAAATATTAAAAACGGATAGTCTAAGGTATATAGATAATTAAAAAAGTGCTTTAGATCATGTACCGAGTATTTTTACAGCGTTTATAGCTATACTATTTATTGCTCAATCAAACTACTAGCAGCGATTTCAGGAAACTAATAGCTTATCTCTTTCTATTTTTGCTTGAATTGCAGTATATTGTGTGTGATTTAATGATACGTAGAAATAAAAATTCATTTCATGTCCAAAGTTTAAAACTCGGAACTTTCTGCAAATTTTGCATTTAACTAACATTTTCAAAAACTTCTGCAGTTTGGGAGTTATAAGACCGATTGCTAAAAATTCAAAACTGATTAAAACTTTATCATAAAGCTGTGTGAGTTTCGAAATTTCTCTGAAATACTTAAAAAGAGAACAGATAAACAGTCACAGATCACTTTAAGAAACATTTACTGATAAAAGTACAGATAAACCGAGAATAAAAACCAAAGATAAATTTATATGCAAACTTTCGGAACCTCGCCGAAGGCATGCATTGTGATAAACTCAAATATCTTCTACCAGATAATTGAAAACTTTGAAGTTAATTACTATTAAAAATTTTCTTATTTCATTCCTGATCCTGACTATGCCACCATATTATCTATAAAAATGTTTTGTGTGATTCATTTTTATCAATGCAAAACACATTTTTGATTTTGTTTTCGTTGGCGGCTAATGCACTAGCATCGAAAGTGCATTTTTGGAGGCCTTTTTTCTTATCGATGAAACCAAAACTTGATACAAATTTTCAATTGAAATATAAGATAGTTTGAAAATATGAATCTTTGTCTAGAATGTGACATTTTTACTGAATCTATCAACAGTACCCCTTAACATCGTTTTGCCAACCGATTGAACCCTCGGGGGAGCACCTCGAAATGAGGATGAGATGCTTCCGGCATGGTGATTGGATCTCGCCACCTTGGAAGGTACACAAATAGGTGGAGGATTTGACTTCTTCCATCGATGATGGGACGTACTTCCTTCGAGAAGGGTTGTACCGTGGCCGGTGGTGACCCTTAGAACTCAACCACAGTTCCCACCAGTGTTGCTGTTGCGGCGGTCCAGTCATTCAATTTTATGGTTAAAATCCGGGTGCCTTCGTGGCCGGTTCGGAGAGTCAGATGGATGACTTGCCAACCGATTGACACTAAACAACAGTTGTAATCACATGACCATACACTGATTTTCATTAATTACATACCGAAAATCTCCAAAACTTGATGGTTAGGCTCAAAATTTGATATTTATCAACTCTACTTAGCTTTACTTAACTCTGTTCATTTGATAATTGTGTTGCGCTGTATTCGGACAATCGCGCAGACAAACTTCTTCTGAATGGATTTTGTACAAAATTTGTTAGAAATCCACAAATTGGTGTAAAGACCACATAACAAGTCTAATTTAAAACATTTTTGAGTTATTGTGTTCACAAAAAAACAGACCTAATTCCAAAAATGTGGTTTTTCGGACTCAAGAAATCCTGAATTTTGACAATCCGTTTTTTTTTTTTTTTTTTTTTTTTTTTTTTTTTTTTTTTTTTTTGTAGACTTCGAACAGAAAAAAAAGGAAAGAAACTTATGAGAAACTCTAATAAAATGCGTTTTTGTGATGATAAAAGTCGGTTCTCAAATTCTTACCATTTTGAATTACTGTTTTCAACTTTTTTAACTAATTGTAGTATTTGGTAGATCTTATAGTTACTCCTTGAGGAAGAAGCTCGTTGTAGACTAAACCTTTCCAGTATTCCAAAATGGATATCCTCGGGTGAAGGCCAATCTTCGCGGTATTCGAAAGTCCATAGTCTTTAGACCAAGTTCATTTTCAATGGATATTATGAGGTGAAATACAAATTTCGTTTGCAGTGACAAGCTTCTTCTAGAAAGGATTTCTATCATTTTGTAGGAGAAGAATAACAAGCATAAAGAACTGACCAATAAGACAGATCTCCTCAATAATTGTTGAGCCCAAACTTCGTATAGTATAACATATTCCCATCCTGATTATATACTATTGTAATGGGGATATTATTGTAGAAGCATTATCTATCTCCAGCTCCTTATATATCGCGGATTATCAGCTATCATGGTCTTAATATAGTCCATATTCGCCATTGCAAGGTCGCCACTGGGATCTTCATTTTTCAAACCAAAATTGAAAAATCTAAATCTTTTAAACCGATTGTGAGCTCTTTCAATAGAGCTCACTTCTATAAACAATGCAAATCTCATTTCCATTATTTCTTTGAATTATTGCATTCTTTAAAGCATTGAAGCATATTCATGCCGCAAATATTTTCTTCGGTTGCCTATATTGATCGGCGTAGAAGAAAATTTTAAAAGAGACCACATCAATAACGAAATGTGCTTTAATATATTCGCTGTCGTGAATCATGTCTGTGATTTGGACCACAATCTAATTGCTTATTTATCTATTATCTCTTAATTGTAGCAGAAAAGATAATATCTAATTAGAAAGCAAATGTTTACGGAATATATAGAAAATATTGTAATCATGAAAAAATTCAAACTCGAAATTTTGACAAATCTCTACATTTCATACTTGTCTGTGACTGAAAAATACATTTTTGAAAATATCTGTAAGCCCATCTATCAGTGATAACGATAACTCAAAAACGCTTTAAGTCAGATGGTTTTAATTCGGTATATAGTCTTAACACCAATTGTATGTATAGATTTCTATCAAATTTTAAACAAATTCTATCCTGAAAAAGTCTATCAGCGTGTATTTTCGAATATAAGCAAACACGATAACTATAAAACTAAGAGAGTATAAACTTCGGTATACAGATTAAAAATCTTCATTGTAGACACCTATTAAATTTTAAACCAAATTTATCAAGGAAATGAACATCTAGCTGTCTTATTTTCAAAAGAATGTAAACGAGATAACTCAAAAACTGAATAAATTAAAAGTATCAAATTTGGTATGTGATTTTATGACCACAATTGAAGTTCTATGCTAAATTTTGGTTACAACGGATTCGAGAAAACACATCTGAAACAGAAATTAGCATTTATTAGAGAGTATGCGAGAAACCTTTGAGAAGACCACTCCTGCTGATTTGTTTTATGCGTATGTTCGCACATGTTGAAATATTTTGTTAATTTATATAAAGTTTTTAAATTTAATTTTTCAAAAATATTGTCACCCCCCCCCCCTTCTGGCGACGTTTCATTGCATAGCCGTGCGGCTATAAAAGTGTTAAAATAAAACCATCAGAAGTGGTCTCATATTCTAATAAAGATACTAGCCAACTTTTCTCTCAAATAAAAATAATAAATATTGGGCAAGGTCGTCAGAACCAAGAATACTCAGATTTTTATTTTAAGAGTACCACACAAAAATGTTATCAGTTTTAGCAATGCAAAACGAATTATTAAGAGACGAGTGTGCAGATCCAAATCGTTTCAAGTAAGTGCACACATTTGCAAATGCCCCATACATTTTCTAGATGTTATGCTAATAGATAAATGGAAATTTGTTTCAAAAGTTTATTTTGCAATTAAAAACACTATTGCACTAATTAATTCTCAGTACACACACATACAACACTTTTAACATTCCTACAAGTTTTTAACCAAATTTTAATTTATTGATTCACAATCTAGAAAATCAAAAAAAAAAAAAAAAGAAAGAAAGAAAGAAAGAAAGAAAGAAATTGTAACTCTGCCATTTACCAACATTAAGATAAACTGCCGTTTTATTCTTCTGTCTTAACACGCGATGAGATAAAAACAGTTTGAAAAGAACACAGATATGATTAAATAGTTTGAATTTCATAAATACGGAAGCTGAAGAGAGTTCCAATCTATTCATAATTCCAATGTTCTGAACTTCAAAAATGTTTAGAATTTATGTTAACAAGTGTTAATATCAATAACTGTAAAAGCTAAAAAGTAAAGGTACAAATTGTTCTGAAAAATAGTACTTCACTCTTTTATTTTTTATTACCGACGAGTTGTTGCTTTTTTTAAAAAAATGTTTATCCTTCAGATGTTTATTTAGCGCAATGGATGGCAAATACTTAACAATGTCATCGTTTGGTAGAAATAAAAAGGTATTTCAATTTAGATATGAAGTGGTTGTAGATAAAACTTGATATCAGCGTTAAAATATGCTGGCACTTTATAACAAAAATTCTAATCCTCTTAAAGTAACGATTATTTATTTTTTAACACTTTAACGACGTGGCGACCTATTGGAGGATCTCGCTATTAATGTTATGATATTACATAGGCAGATATTTTTGCAAAGTATCAAATTAAATTTAAAGAGGAAACTTTATACCTTTTACCTTCTGTTAGTGAAAATTTTGAAATCAATAAGTAGATATGCTAATCTCAGAAAAAACAGTGGGTGAGATCTCTCTACTTCAGTGTCTACAAAGATTAATGTAGGCACTCGGGAGTTAAAAAAATATAAATAAAAACAAATACAAATTCAGAGAGTTAATAAAAAAAATACTGTTAGTAGTCTCCCCAAAACTTTCTCGCATACTTTCTAATAAATATGTTTTCCCAGAGAACGCATTGCATCTGGCATTGGCGTCCAATAGTTACGAAATATTAAGTTTTGGCGCATTTTTACTGAATATATCGGTTGTTCTTTGGTGATTAATGCCTGGCATGTAGTTTATAGTTTCCCTAAATCAAAATTTTGTTTTAGAGCATTTTCTCCAACCGATTGAAATAAAGCTTTTACACAGAACTACTACTACAGTCATAAAATCACATACTGAATTTTTTTATGTTTCAGACGATCAATCCCTCATTGGATTTGACTCAAAATTTGTAAAATGTCTACATTTTAGATGCTAAATATCTGCACCAAATTTTATTCATCTAGCTGTCTTCGTTTTGTAGTTATCGTGTTAACTTATATTCGAACAGTTGGGTAGTCCGATTTTCATTCAAAAGATTTTCCACAAAATTTAGCAGAAATATAAAAATTTGGTTTATAGACCGTATACCAATTTTCATCTATCAAACTCAAAACATTTTTGAGTTATCTTTGTCACAGGCAGACCGACAGACAAACATTTTCCAAAAATATGCTTTTAGATCTGAAATGTGGAGAGTCGTCAAAATCTCGGGTTGGAATTTTTTGATGATTACAATATATTTTCGGTACTATGTATACGAAAAATTAAAAATTCTGCAGAAAGCTGCATAACTTGTGGAAACAGAAACCATCATTATTTTTTTAATTGATAGGAAAACAAATCTGTTTCAATGTATTCTTGCAACGGAAAATGCTTGAAAACACTTATTTGAACAGATAATGAATAAGATAGTGACGACGTGGAGTTTAGATAAAAACAATTTATTTAACATCTTAACTTATTTTAAGAGCAAAATTTTATTTTTGTATTTATTTTACCTTTTTTTACTTTAGTATTTAAACTGAATAATTCTGAATACTTGTGCTCTGTTTAGGTTTTCAAAATTCCGACCTCAAACTATGAAGCTATCATGGATAATGGCCCCAAGAGTGCTCATGCAATTATAGAGTGACTATTTAAGGTATCATGTAATTGTAGACCTTAAAAAAAATACCCCTAAGTTCAGTCACATTTTGAAGTGCCTATGGTTTTTATAATTCTTATTTTTAATTATTAATTATTTATAACACACAAAAAAACACAATATCGCAACTATGAATACCTACATACAAAAATAAAGATATATGAAAAATGAACATGGACTACACCGAAATACCTTTAAGTATTGTACACCTTACAGTATTGTTTTCATATTAAAATTAATGTACCCTTTCATGTTTGCCAGGCAGTACCCCCAAAATATTACACAAGAGTAGGGATCCTGCTTAGCGCGTCAGCATTTTTGTGCTGAGTTCCTTTTCGATGAGTTATAGTAAAATTATAGGGTTGGAGCGCAAGTGATCATCTTAAAATTCGGGAATTTCTATTGGCATTAGTTTTTAGGCAAATCAGTGGATTGTAGTCGGTGACAATAGTGAAGGCCTGACCATCTAAATAGTGTTTCAATCTTTGAATTCCAAACATAATGGCGGCACATTCCTCTTCACTAACGCAATATTTTTTTTCCACCCTGAAAATTTTCGGCTAAGGTAAATGATGCAATGTTCTTGATTATCCCCAGTTATTTGAGATAGAACGACTCCCATTCCATTGTCAGAGGCATCCGTCTGCAAAATAAATGGACGTTTGTAGTCTGGAGAATGTAGGAATGGTTTGTTTGCGACAGCTTGCTTCAGTGAACCAGAGGCTTTTTCGCAATCCTCTGTCCATTTCACCGATCTTTTCAGACACTTTCCTTTAAAGGTGTCTGTGAGAGGTGCCGCAACGGAAGAAAACATTGGAATGTAATGCGAGTAATATCCCGTTAAACCCAAAAATGCTCGTGTCCAGTCGCACCCAATTAGAAATCCGTCAGAACTAAACGTACGAACCACATTATTCATTCGGAAATCGATGAGTTTGAAAGAAGCATCTCTGACACTGCTAAGTAATGAATATCCATCTAGAGATAACTCCAGTGAAGTGATACGTCCCTGCAATAAAATTTCATTAGTACTGGAATCGGATCTCATATCCCAAAACCTTATCTTTTTATCAAAATGTTCGCTAACAATGTTGGTTGCATTTCTGTCACTTGTGACTACATCGTTTACACTAGAGCAAGCAAAAATCGATCGAACGTAAGCTCTTCGTCGCAAGTCCCAAATCTCAAGAATTGTATTATGGCTGCCAGAAACGACTTTGCCGCCAAGGAATTTCGCAGACATTACCTTGTTACTGTATCCAGTCAGAGTATACTTGATTTTCATATCACTTATCCTCCAGATTCGACTAGCAAAATCACATGATGCTAAAAGTATTAATGTTTCCACAGCATCAAAATCAACAGATGAAATAATTTCGTGGGCAAATCCTCTAAAAATGGCTTGGTCTGATGTAAAATCCGACACTTTTACTTTGCGATCACCAATAGCAGTAGCAAACTTAAAATCTGAATGAGTTCATGTGACAGCATCAACTTCACCGTCATGAACTATAAATTTGCATTGGACTTTAATTGGCATAATAGCATGTAAATAAACAGTATTTTTTATCTTATTAGGATCAATAGCAACAAGTTCTTTGACAGATTTTCCCAATTCTTTTTGCAATTTAGCTTGCTTTTTTCTCATAAATAACTCCGTCTCTCCATTTATTCGCTCAGCATCTTCTACTTTTAATTGAATCAAACGAGTAATTAATTCTCGATTTTCTTTTTCCACTATTTGTTTCTTCTCATCCATACTTGCATAGGTAATTTGCAAAGCTGCATATTCATCTTTAATGAATTGACGTTGACTTTCTGTATCAGTCAATTTAATTTTAACTTGATTCTAAAGCTCTTCCGTGGCAGTAAAGGATGCTTTCAGTTCCAGAATTTCAGCTTTTTTCTCTGCTATTTCCATTTCCTTTTCATCTAATGTGGCTCTCATTTTATCATTGGGCTTTCCCACTCGTTGACAATGGTCACAACATCGTATAAATTCCTCGATTTCCTTATAACAATTTGGCTAAAAGAAAAATTTTACAAGATTATTCTTAGTTTTAGTTATTCCCAGATGACATGAAGTGTCTTCATGGCAAAGAGTCTTTAATCTTTCCCGAAATTCTTTAGATACTACCAACAAAAGAGCATCTTCACCAACCTTATTAAACTTCTTTTTCACTAAGAGTCTATTCGGAAGGATTTTGAACACCTTTTTTGCATCAGTCATCTACAATATCTTTTTTGTCAATGACTGCAATTCCTTACAGCCCTGCTGAGCAGCAATAAAAGCTTTAGAATTAATCTCCAACAATGTCAAGCCCTCAAATTCTTCTATGTCGATTAAAAAATTGATTTATATTTCTAGTTACCAAGGATATAAGGCTGCAAAAAATGCAAATTCTATGAATTATAAAACAATAATATTAAGTATAAAAAATAATAATTATATTTATCCAACTTCCTATATGTCTCATTACGTTCATTTAGTTTTTAGAATAATCAACGAACCAGCTTCAGTGTTTACAAAGGTTATTGCAGGCAGCTTCGAGTTATTAATGACAAATAGAAACAATTACATTTTCACAGATTTAATAACATTTTAAAAGGCAGGAGTGGTCATCACAAAACGTATTCTCGAATAAAGGTGTTATCTCAGAGAACATTTTGAATTGGACTGACAGATAGACATAACAGCAAAAATGTGTGTGTGTTTTTTTTCAGATTTTAGAGAGGTCTAAACTGTGGATATCTGTCAAAATCAGGAGATGAATTTTTTTGATGATTACAGTACTCTTTCCATACTTCGTATACGAGAAAGTAAATGTTGAGTTAAAATATAACATGATTACTTAAAAAATGTGTTGAAATGTGAAATTAAATTGACCAGTTTATTAAAAGAGGAGCTTCAATTTGAGCACTGACTAGGTTCGTAAATAACCTAAATCCGTCACTGTGTTTATCGGAGCTTACAAGTAGAATAACAACCTGGAAACACTATAGTGCTAAAAAGCATATACTTTGGAAGACTGTTGCCACTCTCATCAAGCAATTATTGAATTTTCTCATACATTAGTTTCTTGTTTTCCCTTCATCTTTAAGGTGGCAACAAAATATTTTTTAGGAAGTTAATCACGTGATATATTTTGTTTACCTAAAGTGAATCTTAAGCATTTTCCCCTGAAACTGAAAAGTTAAGAAGCTTCTGTTTCTTTTCAGGTATTTCAGCTTTGTACAGTTGAAATTCATTTCCACTATGGGCAATATCATCCCAATAACACATGCCAAATTCCAGTCCCAATTACCTAGAGCTAAGGAGGAGACGAATGTTTCAAGATCACGAGATTTCAAAGGTATTCACAATCTGTATGAAGATCGAAAAAATAAATAAGTAAAATTAAAAAAAAAGGGTTATCGCGCGCGAATTGGCGCAGATTTTTTTTTACCTCCAATGTAGGAGGGGGAAAATACCTTTTGTGCGTACAGCGCGCTTCGAACAGCGACCGCTTTATCTTTGCGTTTCTTTATTGGAAATTAAACGTGGTATCGTCTCGCATAAATTCGTTCACATCCGGTGTGAGCACATACTTCACACGGTAAGAGTAGAGAGTGAATAGCAAAATAAAATTCCGGAAGTAAATTGGCTAAGTTAGAAGAAAATCGGTTAGGTAAGATTTTGTTTTGTTGTTATTCCTCTTTGTTATTTATTATTTTTTGCCTTTTTCGGGAAATAGATGAATCTCCAGGAAATTTGATAACTCAAGTTTTTATCTGAATTTTTAATACGTAATTTAATCTTCAGAGCTTCTAGAGTAGATTATTTTTATAGATGAAATTTTAATTGTCGTGTAACTAATACTATTTTAGAAAATTTTATAAAACTAAATTCATTATACTATAGACATCCGTAATTATCTAAAAATTGTTTAATTTTGAATGGAAATTGAATGAACTTCATTTAATCCAATAACTTGTTAGTAGATTCCAACCATATTTGTAAGTGATATAAGGACAAATAAAATTATCATTCAACATTAAAGTTATGTATGTTCTACAAACATATTTCTTCATTTACTTAATATATTAAGAAACTATACTATAAAAATTTTCTAAATTAATAAATATATCAGAATACTGTAATAAAAGAGAAAAAGTCAAGCTACAACAGAAAAACAAAGGTGTTTCAAAATGAACGATGCTTAAAAATGTTTCATTATAGCTTACTTTTGAAATATATGTAAATTTTAATTTTTAATTATTTCAGCAATAAAAACTTTCAGTAAAATAATGCTTTAAACAAGAACCTACTCAATATCTTTACACATAT
Source organism: Argiope aurantia (assembly GCA_026543865.1). Lineage (NCBI taxonomy): Eukaryota > Metazoa > Arthropoda > Arachnida > Araneae > Araneidae > Argiope > Argiope aurantia. The sequence goes on from JAPMOR010115794.1 coordinate 12,444, forward strand.
ATTAGAAAAAAAATGTATATGTCTATATTTACACTGGACCTAAACAGGCTAAGCAATTTCGTTAGAATTACCAAACTTCTCCTATATTTACTTTGCAGTATCGGAATGTACCTAGATGCAATTAAAAAAATGATGAGAATTTTAATTAATTAAAAATAAAGTGTAATTTTGACGTTTATCTACGATAAATTCCGAAAATATTACTACAAAAATTTTATTTTTATATGAATTTAAAATTCAAAATTTTATCTTCTGAATGATATAAACTTCTTTGCCATTGATCGATTCGATTAAACTTCAGTTATTATAAAAATTGTTTTTTCTGAAGCAATAACATTTATTAAATTAAGTAGATTTTGTTATTAATGCTAGCTTGAAGTTTTCAATTATCTCTTTTAAAAATAAAAACAAATGTTAACACTTTTCAGGACAGATTTTTTTTTATCTAAAGCTACTTAACGTCAAGATTCTGCAATAATATTTTTGGGAATTATCGCAGAAAATCGCCAACATTTTGCTTAATTTTTAATGAATTAAAATTTAAAAAAATAAATCTGAGGTATACATCCCCCCCCCCCTCCAAAATTCATATGTGCCAAATTTAGTATCTCTATCTGTAGGTCTAACTGCTGGCCTTAAAATGCCGCCTCACATATATAAACTTAACACAAAACTTCATCTTTATTATTAGTAAAGGAATGAGTACAATTAATATAATCCGTCAGCATTGAATTTTTATGCACACTACAGAATATTTTTTATAATTTAAAGTATCCGACTACGTCTAAAACACTGATTATCGACCACACTGGCGAATTCTTTTTTTATTATTATTTCTTGTAGTTCAGGCTTTCCTCTTTCCAAAATAGTATTTTCTAGGAAAAGGAAGGTCTGACCTATCATCAAGGAGAATTTAAAACAATTTTTTAGCTAAAATTTTTGTTTAACTTCAATTTTCCCAAACTTTAATTTTCATAAAAATTATCCACCATTAACATGATATCTCAAAAACTATTAGAGGTATTTACATAAAAATTTCAGCGTGTGTTTTAAATACTGTGGGCAATGAAATGAACCAAAAGTTTTATTGTTGGTGAAATACTTTTTCATTTATAGGTGTTTTTAGAATAATTAAGTTGTAAATTTATGGAAAAAA
>JAPMOR010115802.1:2903-30007 GCA_026543865.1 Argiope aurantia
TCACTGAACATGCGAACGCTTTTGGGAGAAAATCCTCACGAAAACATTTTTAAATTTTTAAAGACTATTGGCTTTTACCATTTTATCTAAATCTCCATATTTGCTTGACGCATCATTGAATTGATCCAGAATTTTATCATTAAGTTTTTGATTCGTTTTCTACTGAACGCTGTTTGAATTTTCATACTTTTGTCTCTTTTTGACCATATGCATGGCGCAGTATGGCCTTTTCTGGCTCTTGTGCCAATAAAATCTACAATCCAATCCAATCCACCTGAGTGGTTAGTCTGCTAGGGATCAAGCGAAGGGGTTACTCCTTGGGCTTGGCGTTAAGGGTGGTCACTGTCCCCGGGGGTAACTCCGAGCGTATAGGTTCCGGCTAGCGCTAGGGTAAGCGCCGAGGCTGGGAATGGCCAGAGCCGGTGGCTGCCTTCCCTTGTTGGACTCCGTGGTGGGTGGTGCCGTCGGGCCCGAATCCCCATCAATATCGTATGGGCTCCTCACACAAATCTCCCTTCAGTGGGCATAAAGTATTCAAAATTCCCAATATTGATCATTTTGATACCTTTTTTATAATAAAACGAATATCTGAAAGAAATGAAACTTTTCATAACGTATCTCCTTTCCTAGTTCAAAAAGCAATTTTTGCGACCGTCGGCGAGGTTAAATCTGTAAAAAAAATGCGTTCTGGTGACTTGTTGTTGGAGATAGATTCCAAAAAACAATCCCAACAACTTATGAAACTGAAATCTCTTGCTAATATACCGATATCGGTGAGTCCTCACTCATCTCTCAACTTCTCCAAAGGCGTTATAACCTGCGGAGAATTATTTAATGTTCCACTTGAAGAGACATCTGCTGAACTTAAAAAGCAAGGAGTGACTCATGTTCGGCAAATATCAATTCGACGTGATGGGCAACTCCTTCCCACAAAACATTTCGTACTCACTTTCCATAATCCTAAACTACCTGAATATATTTATGCTGGGTATATCAAGTTACCAGTTCGCCAATTTATACCAAATCCATTGAGGTGAATCCAAAACTTTACATACACCTCTACAGGCTGTGGCTGTGCAAGTTCACGCACGAACATTAGTCACAGTCTGTAGTGTATATTTACCGCCTCATGATGTCCTTAGTCAACAACATCTTGACAATTTAATGGACCAGCTTCCTAAACCACTTATTATTCTAGGCGATTTCAACGGGCATAGTGTTTGGTGGGGTTCAGAAAGTACTAATTCTCGTGGGCGACAGATCGAGCAATTTATTTCTAATAACTCTCTCTGTCTCCTTAATAATGATGAGAAGACTTACTTTCATGAACCCACACGCCGCTTCCATAGTGTTGATTTGGCCATATGTTCTCCTGAGCTCATGCCATTGCTGAATTTTGCAGTAAGCAAAGATCTTTACAATAATGATCACTTCCCCATTATGGTTTCACATGCTGATAGCGGCGGTGCGACTCCTTGTCCTCCGCGTTTTCTATTCCAGCGAGCAGACTGGGAAGCTTTCACTCATTTGGCAGAAATCACCGAGATCATGGTCAGTACTAACGATATCACGGAAGCAGTGCAACAAGTCGTTGACAGCATAATAAGTGCTGCAAATGCCACCATTCCAAAGACCTCCCCACGTCTGAGAAAATTTCGCAGACCATGGTGGAATGAAGCTTGCCGCGATAGCTATAAGAATCAGAAAAAACGTTGGAATATTTTTAGAAGGTACCCTACGATAGAAAATCTTGTGGCTTTTAAAAAAGCCAAAGCCTTAGCTCGACGCATTCGCAGTCGTAGTCAGAGGGAATCTTGGATCAAGTTTGTGTCTTCGATCACATCCTCAACTTCCCCCAAACTTTTGTGGAAAAGGATAAAAGCTGCAAATGGGATCTATAGTGAAACTTTTATTCCTGTTTTAAAAATAGGAAATTTAGTGCATTCCTCCCCATTAGACGTAGCTAATATTCTCGGTCATGCCGTCGCACAAGTTTCCGCAATTGATTCCTATAGTTCTGAATTTCTGGAAATTAAGAATCCTGCGGAACGATTGATTTTGCATTTTAATGACCGAAATACTTTAACATAAAACTCTGAATTCAGGATGTTTGAATTGACAACGGCTCTGTCTCAAGCCGGAGACACAAGTCCGGGGCCAGACGGAATAACTTATAGCATGCTTCGCCATTTAAATGCAACCTCCTTATCTAATTTGTTGCTACTTTTTAACAGAATTTGGACTGAACATAAATACCCTAAACAATGGAGCGAAGCTACTGTAATTCCAATTCTAAAACCTGGAAAAGATCCATCAAACCCTCTGAACTATAGACCTATTGCCCTTACCAATTGTCTTTGCAAGACCTTTGAACGCATGATCAATGCTCGACTAATCTTCGAATTGGAGAAACAAGGATGCATACCCCAGTTTCAGAGTGGTTTCCGTAGAGGCAGATCAACTTTTGATAATCTTATTTTATTGGAAACCCAAATTAGGAACGCATTTGTCAGGAGGAATCACCTTGTCTCCATTTTCTTTGATATTGAGAAAGCATATGACCGTGCGTGGCGCTATGGCATACTTTCTACACTTTTTAAATTTAATTTTAGAGGAAACATGCCTATATTTTTACAGAACTTTTTATCTCATCGTATGTTTCGAGTTCGTGTTGGTGGTTTTTATTCAAATCATTTTATACAGGCTGAGGGTGTTCCGCAAGGAAGTGTCCTCAGTGTCACACTTTTTATTGTGCATCTTAGTCAAATTTTAAAGTATTTGCCTTCATTTGTCCAAGCCAGTTTCTATGTTGATGATCTGCAGATTTCATGCGAAGGTATCGCCTTCTGTGAAGGGCCATTTATACGTTGACGACCTCTACATTTCATGTATGGGGATAAATATGAATTTTATACAACGACAAATGCAGATTGCAGTTAATAGTATCACACAATGGTGCAATAATAATGGTTTTAACATTTCTACATCAAAAACTGCGGGTGTTCACTTTTGCCGTAAAAGAAATTTACACTCAAACCCAGAAATCAAATTAAATGAGGAAATCATTCCATTTTTAGACGAGATCCGGTTCTTAGGTATAATCTTTGACAAAAAGCTAACCTTTCTCCCTCATGTAAAATTATTACGAAAAAAATGCGGAAAATCTTTGAATATCTTAAAAGTCTTGTCATCTACAGCTTGGGGAGCAGATAGAGATTCTTTGATTAAAATATATAAAGCCACGGTGCTCTCTAAGTTGGATTACGGCAACGAAATTTATGGATCCGCCAGAAAAAGTGTTTTAAAAAAACTGGACCCTGTTCATCACACAGCACTCAGACTTTGTTCCGGTGCTTTTAGGACATCCCCTGTGAAAAGCCTTTATATCGAATGTTACGAACCTTCTCTTGATGTAAGAAGACAAATGCTGTCTTTGAATTATTATTTTAGAATTCAGTCAAACATAAATCACCCATTTTATGATTTTAAACTTCGCCCTTATTTAGTTAGACTGCAACAAGCTAGAAAGTCGTCCACACCAGTGTTTTTTACAAGAGTCCAAAACTTCCTTTCAGAAAATCTACTTAACCTACACGTTACTCCACATATGGTAATTGGCTTTCCACCTTGGAAAAATCTTAATATGCAATTTTTAAACCCATTCAGCACTTTTAACAAATCTGAGACAACAGAAGATATTTATCAGCAAATTTTCCTTGAACACAGACAGCAATACAAAGACTTTCTTCCAATTTATACCGATGGGTCAAAATCATCTAAGAATGTCTCTTTTGCCGTTGTCTTACCAGATACAGTCATTTCTTTTACACTTCATTCCTTTTGTTCAATTTTTACGGCAGAAATAACTGCGGTTTTATATGCATTGGAAGAAATTTCTGAGAGACCGGGGAAAAAGTTTATTATTTATACCGACTCTCTAAGTGTGTTACAATCGCTAAAATCATTTTATCTTCATCGTCATAATCATCCTTTGGTTTTCAAAATTCTAGATATTTTTAACAAACTGACTTCTCGGGATTTTATTATTTTATTCTGTTGGGTACCCTCTCATGTAGGAATTCTGGGCAATGAGGAGGCAGACAAGGCTGCTAAAATGGCAAGTATTCCAGCAGTCGCATCTATTCCTGTAAGCGACTTAAATAAGCACACAAAAACACTTCTTTATTCCAAATGGCAAGCTCAGTGGGACCTTGAAACTAACAATAAACTACATGCTATTAAACCTCATGTACAACCGTGGTCTTCATTACCTAATCGAAAAGCAGACACACTATTAACCCGTTTACGTATTGGACATACGAGATTCACCCATCTCCACTTGTTACTAGGTGAACAACCCTCTCTATGTTCCCAATGTGACTGTCAAATGTCTGCCCAACATATATTGTCAGAATGTCCAAATTTCAATGCTAAACGTTTGCACTTCTTCCAAAATACGAACACTCCATTACCTTTCTTACTTGGTAAGACGCCACATGTTCAAATTTTTGCATTTTTAAAATCAATAGGTTTTTATCCACATATTTAAGTTTTCTACATCTTTCTCAAATGTTTTCACATTGTTTTTATAACTGAAATTTTAAATTTTAATCATGAAAAATACAGTTTGGCGCAGCATGGCCAATATCATGGCTCTTGTGCCATTAAAATCCAGAAAATCCAGAAATTCATGCGAAGGTAGTAACATGAATTTAATCGAACAGCAATTACAAAATGCAGTTAATAAAGTGGTTACTTGGTGTAATAAAAATGGTCACACTATCTCTCCTGAGAAGAGTCAATGTGTTCACTTCTGTAAGAACAGGAATATGCATTTAGATACTGTTGTAAAGATACGCGATACACCAATTCCAGTTGGGACTGAAGTCAGATTTTTGGGAGTGACGTTCGATCGTAAACTCACTTTCCTTCCACATATATTAAACTTGAGGAAGAGATGCGAAAAAAAATTGAATATCTTAAAAGTTCTCTCCAAAACATCCTGGGGAGCCGATCGAACCTCACTACTCCGTATATACCAAGCGGTCATTCTCTCACGAGTGGATTATGGCTGTATGGTTTATGGGTCTGCCCGCCCTTCTGTTTTGAGACATCTTGATACTGTCCATCACTCTGCTCTCAGGATCTGCTCTGGTGCTTTCCGCACTTCTCCAGTTGAGAGTTTATATGTAATTTGTCACCAGTTGCCACTTTGTTTGAGGCGTCAAAAATTATCTACTTTGTTTTATTTTCGTGCACAATCTGTTCCAAACCATCCCATTCATTGCATGGGTTTTCCTGAAAACCTTCAAAGAATTTGATGCCCGACGTTATCATATTCTTCCTTTTTGTCGGAGAGTCAAAAATTCCCTGCTCGACTCGGACCTTAATAACGTTGCCATTAAATTTCTTGATTTTTATTCTTTTCCTCCTTGGGATATTCCCAATTTTTCCTTTTTGAACCCTTTCTTGGGGTTTGATAAATTTTCAACTGATCCTGTTATTTTCCAACAACTTTTTCATCAGCACCGCTCTCAGTATTCTTCTTTTACCCCAGTGTTTACAGACGGCTCAAAATCAGATGGATATGTTGGTTGTGCCATTGTAACTCCATCTGATACACTCAGCTATCGTCTAAACAACGTTTCTTCTGTTTTCACTGCTGAGTTGGTAGCAATATTTTACGCACTACAGGAAATTTCACTCTCTACTCAGCGTAGTGTTATCATATATACTGACAGTATGAGTGCTTTGGAAACACTTGCTCATTTCCACAACCATATGCATCCAGTCGTTTTTGAAATTTTGTTTAACCTGCGGAAACTAAAAAACAGGGGCTTTAATATTCTTCTCTGCTGGGTTCCGAGTCACGTCGGTATTTCGGGCAATGAAAAAGCTGATGTTGCAGCTAAATCTGCATCAACATCTCTGTCTCTGGCCCTCCCATATTGTGACGTCAAAAATTTTATTTATCAAGTCTTTACAACTTAGCAAAAATCATGGGATCTGCAGATCCAGAACAAACTACATTCAATAAAACCCACAATTGGGTTTTGGCCTGCTCTACCTATACGGGAGGCTGATGTGAAATTGACGCGCCTCCGTATAGGACATACTCGCTATACTCATCGTCACCTCATCGTCGGTGAAAGGGTGCCAATGTGTACCACTTGTAATATTGCTTTTAGTATTGAACATATCTTAATCGAATGTCCCGATTTTAATGTTCATCGTCGAAGAATTTTCTACTCGCCTTCTCTCAAATTACAGGACCTGGTGGGTGAAACACACCACCCAAATATTTTCAAGTTTCTAAAAACCATTGGCTTTTATTCTTCTATTTAGTAATTTTGACTTTTATTCATGTTTCACCTTTTTACTTTGCTTCATTGTAACACTTTTATCACATCAGTATTGTTTTTAAATCATTAACATAATTGCAAATTAATTTCCTGCATTTTCACGCTGATCCCTTTCGTTTTTATATTTTTTAATGTGTGTGGTTTTATTGTCGGCCAATTTTATTACCATTTGCTTGGCGCAGCATGGCCAAACATGGCTTTTGCGCCAGAAAAACCGAAACAACCAACCAATCAACCATCAGGATATCAAGGCAATTTGTAACAAATTTCATCTCATCTGTTTTAGTGTTCAAGAGACCCTCTTGACGCCTACCATTCCCATCGAATTACGCGGATATAACTGTGTTCGGAAAGATGCAGGCACTGGATCTCATGATTCTGGAGGTGTCTGCATTTTCACATCAAACCGTTTTCCTAGCACACCTCTCAATTTGCATACCTCTCTTCAGGCTGTGTCTGTACAGGTTCATGTACGATGTTTGGTCACAGTCTGCTGCATTTATCTTCCGCCTCATGATATCATACGTCAACAGGATCTTGACACCTTGGTGGGCCAGCTTCCTAAGCCATTTATTATATTCGGTGATTTCAATGGACATAGTATTCTATGGGGTTCGGATAGTACAAATCCTCCAGGGCAGCAGATCGAACAGTTAATTGCTGATAACTGTCTCTGTCTGCTCAATAATGATGAGCAAACGTACTTCCATGCGGCCACACGTCGTTTCCATTGTCTTGACCTAGCTATATGCACTCCTGAGCTGCTACCGTTGTTGAATTTCACAGTTGGGGATGATCTACAAAATAGCGATCACTTTCCCCTAATAATCTCCCCAGCTGATAGCGGCGGTGTGACTATTTGTCCTCCACGTTTTCTATTCCAGCGGGCAGACTCGACTACATTTTCCCAACTTGCAGTTATCAGTGAGGCCATGGTCAGTAATGCAGACATTTCGAAAGCCTTACAAAATGTCATTGATACGATAATTAACGCCGCGAACGCCACCATTCCAAAAACTTCCCCAAGTCTAAGAAAATTTCGTAGACCGTGGTGGAATGAAGCCTGTCGCGACAGTCATAAAAAACAGAAAAAACTCTGGAATCGGTTTAGAAGGTACCCGACGACTGAGAACTTCATTGCTTTTAAAAGAGCCAAAGCGCTAGCTTGCAGTATTCGACGTCGTAGTCAGAGAGAAGCATGGACTAAATTTGTTTCATCCATTACATCCTCAATCTCCAGTAAACATTTAAGGAAAAAGGTAAAAGCTGCTAATGGGATCTATAAAGACACTTCTATTCCTGTTTTAAAAACCGGTAATACGATGTATTCGAGCCCATTAGACGTTACTAACATACTTGGTCAAGCGTTTGCACAAGTTTCCTCAACCGATTCTTACAGCCCTGATTTTTTGGCAATTAAGAATCGCGTGGAACGGTTGCCTTTGCGCTTCAATGCCCGAAGTGCCATTCCATATAACTGTGAATTCAGGATGTATGAACTAAACATGGCTTTGTCTCTGGTCCATGATGCCAGCCCTGGACCAGATGTAATCACGTATAACATGCTTCGCCATTTGAATACCATTCCCCTTTCGAATCTGTTACTGCTTTTTAACAGAATATGGACTGAGCAGAAATATCCTTCACAATGGCGAGATGCTATTGTGATTCCTGTCTTAAAACCTGGCAAAGAACCATCTGTCCCTCTGAACTACAGGCCGATTGCTCTTACAAATTGCCTTTGTAACATCTTCGAGCGTATGGTCAACATGCGTCTTATTTTCGAACTAGAGAAACAAGGATGCATCTCCCCGTTGCAGAGTGGTTTCAGTAGAGGTCGGTCTACTTTTGACAATCTCATATTATTGGAAACTCAAATTCGCAACGCTTTTGTTAGGAGGAACCACCATGTTTCAATATTTTTCGACATAGAGAAAGCGTTTGACCGTGCCTGGCGTTATGGCATACTTTCCACACTTTTTAATTTCGGTTTTAGAGGTAACTTGCCTATATTCTTACAAAATTTTTTAACACAATGTTCTTTTCGAGATCGAGTCGGTAACTCTTATTCTAATGATTTTATTCAAGCTGAGGGAGTTCCACAAGGAAGTGTCCTCAGTGTCACACTTTTTATTATTCATCTTAGCCAAATTTTAAATCATTTGCCTTCATTTGTCCATGAAACCCTTTATGTTGACAATCTGCAGATCTTATGCCAAGGTAGTAACATGGCACTAATAGAGCGACAATTGCAAAACGCAGTAAATAGAGTGGTAGCTTGGTGCAATAACAATGGCCACACCATCTCCCCAGTGAAAAGCAGCTGCATTCACTTCTGTCGGAAAAGAAACATTCACCAGGATCCTTGTATTAGAATTAAAAATATTCCAATTCCTGTGGTGAATGAAGTACGGTTTTTGGGAGTAACTTTCGATCGGAAACTCACCTTCCTTCCGCATATATTATATTTGCGGAAGAAGTGTGAGAAATAATTAAATATTTTAAAGGTTCTCTCAAACATGATGGGGTGCCGATCGAACCTCCCTTCTCCGAATTTATCAGGCAATCATTCTCTCCCGGATAGATTATGGATGCATGGTATATGGTTCCGCCCGCTCATCTGTTTTGCGGCGACTGGATACCGTCCATCATTCTGCATTGCGCATTTGCTCTGGTGCGTTCCGTACATCTCCAGTTGAAAGCCTCCACGTTATATGTCAGCAACTGCCCCTTTCTTTAAGGCGACAGAAATCGTCTACCACATTTTATTTTCGAACAAAATCTGTTCTGAAACATCCTTTGAGCCAAATGTCATTGCCAGTAAGTCTTCGCCGACTTTATAATGCCCGTCCTTCTCACATCCTTCCATTTTGTGAAAGAGCCAAATTGCTCCTGCATGACTCGGACCTTAACACGATTCGTGTTAAAGCTATTGACATCTATAGTATCCCACCCTGGGATATCCCCCAGTTTTCTTACTTGAATCCTTTCATTGGATTCGATAAATCCTCAACTGCGCCTTTTGTTTTCTACAGATATTTTCCTACCATCGCTATCGATTTTCTTCTTTTGATACAATTTTCACGGACGGCTCGAAATCGGATGGTCATGTCGGATGTGGAATAATATTTACATCTGATACACTGTTCCACCGTCTTCATAATTGCTGCTCTGTTTTTACTGCTGAGTTGGTGGCAATTTTTTGTGCTCTACAGAAAATTTCACCCTCTACTCAGCGTCAATTTATTATCTACTCGGATGGCATGTGTGCTTTGGAGACACTTTCACATTACGACAATCGGATACATCCGATTGCTATTAAAATTTTGTTTACTCTGCAACTGCTGCAGAATGATGGGTTTCAAATCATTTTCTGTTGGGTTCCGAGTCATGTCGGCATCTTGGGAAAGGAGAGAGCAGACTTGGCTGCAAAATCTGCAACAACCTTTTTAAGCATAGGAATTCCCTTTCGTGACATTAAAAGGTCCATCTCTCACCACATATGTTCTAACTGGCAAATATCATGGGATCTGCAGATCCAAAATAAATTACATTTCATTAAAACGGACATTGCTTTATGGCCTGTTCATCCTATACGGCAGATGGATGTTCAATTGACTCGTCTCCGTATAGGGCATACGCGCTTCACCCATAAACATCTCGTATTTGGAGAAAATGCGCCCATGTGCAAAAGTTGCAAAGTTCCTTTTACTGTTCAACATGTGTTAATTGAATGTCCTGTTTTTAATTCTTATCGTGCTCGTTTCTTTAACTCAGAATCTTTAACATTACAAGACCTGGTGGGTGAAAAATACCACCCAAATATTTTTAATTTTTTAAAAGCTATTAATTTTTTCACTTGCATTTAGCATATTTTTTCTCCTTTAGAGATTTTAAAAGATTCAATGAATTACTTCTTGGTTTTGTATTCTCATGAATCATAGTTTCGATTCTATTCGTGTCTGTTTCATCTTTATTCTGTTTATTTGTGTCTGTTTCATGTGCTTTTATCTTTATACCGCTGATCTTGGTTTATAAAAAATTCATTTATTAAAAACTTTTAATAATTTTACCATTAGATTGGCGCAGCATGGCCAAGCATGGCTCTTGCGCCAGAAAACACAACTCAAACTCAAACTCGAGGGTAGGCGAGGGAGCTCTCCATGAGAAGCTGTTTGCGCCACTCTGTTTGCTTCCTGCTTCTCATGGACATCAAATACCCCACGTGTTTGCCATGCGTGGCGACCCATTAGACGGGTGGTACACTGTGGTCCCCGGTGTATCAATCGGCTTGTAGATAGTTACCTAAGTGGTTAGTCTGCTAGAGATCAAGCGAAGGGGTTACTCCTTGGGCTTGGCATTAAGGGTGGTCACTGTCCCCGGGGGTAACTCCGAGCGCATAGGTAACCGATTAGCACTATGGTAAGTATCGAGGCTGGAAGTGCCCAGAGCCGGTGGCTGCCATCCCTTGTTGGGCTCCTTGGTGGGCGGTGCTATCGGGCCTGAATCCCCATCAATATCGTATGGGCCGCAAAAACTTTGCTCCCTTCAGTGGGCATCATTCCGTAACGCAATCTCGTGAAAAACATTTTGATTCATTTTTTATTATTCAAAGAATATCGACTGACAAACAAACGTTTCATACAGTATCGCCGTTTTTAGTTGAAAAATCAATTTCTAGTACTATAGGTGAAGTTAACTCGATTCGAAAATTGCGCTCAGGAGACTTGCTTGTGGAAGTCAATTCCCGCAAAGAAGCTCAACAACTTATAAAACTTAAAGCATTAGCAACCATCCCTGTAAATGTGAGTGCTCATAGATCCCTCAATTCGTCCAAAGGTGTTATAACCTGCGGAGAACTGCTGAATGTTCCTTTGGAGGAAATAATAGAAAAATTGAAGTCACAAGGAGTAACAAAAGTTCGCCGTATCAAAATTCGACGAGATGGGAAGCTCCTTGAAACGAAGCATCTGATCCTCACTTTCAATTCTCCAAAAGCACCAGAGTCAATAAAGGCAGGTTATATGAAACTACCTGTGAGACCATTCATCCCCAATCCCTTAAGATGTTTTAACTGCCAGCGCTTTGGCCATTCCAAAGCTAACTGCCGCGGGACTCAAACTTGCGCCCGTTGTGCGGTAGCTGGCCATGAAAGTACTGATTGCGCATCTAAAGAAAAATGCATCAATTGTAAGGGTAACCATATCTCTTTCTCGAGATCCTGCCCCAAATGGAAACTAGAGAAAGAGATTATTTCAACCAAAGTTAAAAAAGTTATTTCTTTTCCTGAAGCAAGACTCTTGGTTCGACCACAAACTCCGATGGAAAGACGTAGCTATACATCTGTAGCAAAATCCCTGAAAACATCTGAAGTACAAACAAACCCTGTAATAATCCTATCGAACGATTCAGATTCTGATTTAATTTCTAGTCCAACAAAAAAAAAGCTCCAACTGATTTAAAGAAAAGAACTGCCTCTAGGGCGCAGAAGACCTTGGCATTGAAAATTTCAAAGAAGGGTACTTCTCTTCAAGATTTAAAATTCCGTGGATCGATTGCTCTTGATATGGGCAAAGCAGGCCTTGCCTACTCTGTTTGGTAATCCTTCAACTTCTGAGCTGCTGAAAATTCACCCTTCTGATGATGAAGATGATGATCTCCAAATGAGTTGCGACCAACCAGCAACTCCATTCACTGGTGTTGATAATAGTCCTCCTCCCACTTTTTAATGGTCAGTTTTATCTCCTGGAATTGTCGAGGAATCACGACAAAAATTGAGGACATTAAAGCTCTTATAAATTCTACTCATCCTGTTTGCATTGCGCTTCAAGACACTTTCTTGAATCCGGATGTTAACTTGAAGCTACGTGGTTATAACTGTGTGAGAGAAGATAATGATACTGGCAGGTGTGCATTTTGACCTCCAATCTTTATCCTAGTACAGTTCTTAACATACACCTCCTTTGCAAGCAGTAGCTGTACAAGTGCACGTGAAAACCTTGGTAACTGTTTGCTGCATATATTTACCACCAAACGAAATTATCTCTCAAAATGACCTTAATATTTTGGTTAATCAGCTGCCAACACCTTTCATATTATTAGGTGACTTGAATGGTCATAGTACTTTGTGGGGCTCTAATACTACCAATTCCCGTGGGCGACAGATAGAACAATTCATTTCTGATAACTGTCTCTGTCTGCTCAATAATAATGAAAAGACATACTTCCCTGAACCTACTGGTACTTTCCATTCTGTTGATCTCGCTATTTGCTCTCCGGCAATTCTCTCATTATTGAATTTGGCAGTTGAGATTGATTTACATAATAGCGATCATTTTCCTCTTGTCATCTCTCATGAGGATAATAGTAATATGGTGCAAAGCCCACCAACTTATATTTTCCAAAAAGCAGATTGGGATGCATTTACTAAGCGTGCATTAATCACAGAGGCAATGATTTCATCTACCGATATTAGGGAGGCTGTTCAAAATGTCACTAACTGTATTATTAAGGCTGCTGACGCTTCAATCCCAAAGCGTACCCCTCTTCCACGCAAATTTCGCAAACCATGGTGGAATGATGCATGTCGCAATGCTTATAAAAAGCAAAGAAAATGTTGGGGTATTTTCCGAAGGTATCCTACCACGGGAAATCTCATAGAATTTAAAAAAGCAAGAGCAAACGCTTGTAGAATCCGGCGTCGCAGTCAAAAAGAATCATGGCAAAGATTTATATCAACAATCACTTCCAGTACATCTAGTGCACAATTATGGAAGAAAGTTAAAGCTGCAAACGGAATTTATAAAGAATTCGCTTTCCCCATCTTAAATACAGAAATGGCTTCATATTCCCCGCCACTTGACATTGCAAACGTTATCGGCAAAACCTTCGCTGACGTTTTGAGCTCTGTTTCTAATAATTCTGTTTTTCGTGCGGTTAAGAGACAAGCCGAGCAAGTGCCATTGAAATATCGAACCCGCAGGGTCCTTTCTTATAACTGTAACTTTAAGATGCTAGAATTAAGAAAAAATCTTTCTCATACTCGAGATACTAGCCCAGGTGTCGACGGGATTACCTACAGTATGCTTCGTCATTTAGACGAAACCTCTCTTTTGCATCTCCTGCACTTAATAGAATCTGGAGTGAGCAAATTTTTCCTGAACAATGGTATGAAGCCATTGTGATAGCTATCCTTAAACCTGGGAAGGTTCCTACCAATCCCTCAAACTGTAGGCCAATTGCTTTAATTAGTTGTCTTTGTAAAACGCTCGAACGCATGATAAATGCTCGTTTACTCTATGAACTGGAGAAAAATGGGTATATTTCACCTTTGCAAAGTGGTTTCCGTCGAGGACGTTCTACCAGTGACAACTTAATTATGCTTGAATCTCAGATTCGGAATGCGTTTGTCCGGAGAAACCATTTAGTTTCTATATTCTTTGATATAGAAAAGGCGTACGATCGTACGTGGAGGTATGGTATTCTCCGTGCTTTAGGTGATTTTGGTTTTAAGGGTAACTTGCCAGTTTTTATTCAAAATTTTTTTTAATTTCGTACATTTCGAGTCCGTATTGGTAATACATTTTCTCGTCATTTTATTCAAAGGGAGGGTGTTCCTCAGGGAAGTGTTTTGAGTGTCACCCTTTTTATTCTTCATATAAGCCAAATCCTTCATGTTCTGCCATCATCGGTTTGTGGAACATTATATGTGGATGATTTACAAATCTCCTGTCAGGGGTCTAACATGAATATAATAGAGCGACAGCTCCAGAGGGCTGTTAACAAACTTATTTCATGGTGTGACGAGAACGGACATACTCTATCCCCTGAGAAGAGCCGTTGCGTACACTTTTGTCGGAAACGGAATCTCCACTCTGATCCTGTGATACAAATTCGAGGTGTTGATATTCCAGTCATTGAAGAGGTACATTTCTTGGGAACTCATATTTGACCGGAAACTCACTTTCCTTCCGCATGTCCTTAACTTGCGAAAGAAATGTGAAAAATCCCTCAACATCCTAAAAGTCCTCTCGACTACAAGTTGGGGGGGGGGGGGAGATCGAACATCTCTACTTCGTATCTATCAGTCTGTTATTCTGTCAAGAACTGATTATGGATGCGAAATATATAGTACAGCTCGTTCTAGTGTTCTCCAAAATTTGGACACAGTACACAACAGTGCCTTACGTATCTGTTCTGGAGCCTTTCGTACATCACAAGTTCATAGTATATATGTGATTTGTCATCAACTTCCTCTTTATCTGAGATGGAAAAAATTATCTGAACTATATTTTTTCCGTATTGAATCTTCAATCAATCACCCTGTTCGTCGAGCGAATTTACCCATTGGTTTGGGACGATTATATAATGCACGTCCTTCTAATATTCTACCTTTTCGTGAAAGAATAACAAGGTCTTTTGCTGATGCAGGTATTTTGAATCTGCAGGTTCATAATACTACTGCTTATGCTTTGCCACCCTGGGATGTCCCAAAAATATCATATCTTAATCCTTTTTCCGCCTATGGCAAGTCTAACACTTCATCTGTTGTCTTTCAACAACTTTTTCTATATCACCGCAATGAATATTCTACACACATTCCGGTTTTTACGGATGGCTCAAAGACAGCTTATCAAGTGGGTTGTGCTGTCGTCATTGCTGAGGACACAAGCAGCTTTCAGTTGAGTACTTTGTGTTCAGTTTTAACTGCTAAACTAATGGCAGTTGCGAATCCTCTTGAAAAAATTTCTCATCTAATTGACCATAAATTCTGTATTTATTCTGATAGTATGAGTGCTCTGGAGGCCCTCAGCCATCCTCACACTAAAACTCATCCACTAGCTGTAGATATCCTTCATCTTTGGAGAAATTTGCAAGCTCGGAACTACCAAATTTTATTTTGTTGGTTACCTGGCCATATTGGCATTGTTGGCAATGAATCTGCCGATGCTGCAGCAAAGACAGCATCCACTTCTCTACAACGAGCTATTCCGTACACTTATTTCAAAAAATATATTTCTCAACATATTTTCTGTCTATGGAAAGAATCATGGGATTTGCAGATTTCTAATAAACTGCATTCTCTTCAGTCTGACATTACTCTGTGGCCTGTTGTTACACTGCGCGAGTTGGAAGTCAAATTGATACGGCTTCGCATTGGCCATACTCGTCTCACACATAAACATCTTCTGTTCGGTGAGCAATGCCCAGTCTTCATTGCATGCCGTGTTAATTTGACTGTCATTCATATTTTATCTCAATGTCCAATTTTTAATCCCCATCGATTACGCTTATTTGGTACATCATCTTCAAACATTCGTGATTTTGGTGGGAGAACATCCTCATACAAATATTTTTCCTTTCTTGAAAGAAATTGGTATTTTCCATTTTATTTAACTAGAAATAATTTTATCTCCACATTTTTATATTTTTGCAAATTTTACTTTAACTTCTTAGAATTTCACTGTAAATTTTTTATTTTCAACCTTATGTTTGGCGCAGCATAGCCAGACATGGCTCTTGTGCCACAAAACCCGAACTAACTCGCGGCTAGTACCAAATTAAGTACAGAGTTTGGGGATGCCCAGAGCCGGTGGCTGCTGTCCCTTGTTGGGCTCCGTGGTGGGCGGTGCCGTCGGGGCCCGAATTACTTTGTTTTTCTTGCATGGTTAAGAAAAAGAAATCTCCCTTCAGTAGGCATCACCTTGAACAAAATTTTTTGATTGAAAAGCGTATCGATACATTTTTTGTGATGAAGATAATATCTTGTGATAATCAGACATTTCATTCTGTTTTCCCCTTTTCTTGTGGAAAAAGGTATATCTGGTCAATTAGGTGCAGTATCATCCATTCGAAAATTAGTTCCGGGGATTTGCTTATCGAAGTTTCTTCCGAAAAGCAGGTTCAGCAGATAATGAAAATAAAATCCATTGGCAGCATTCCAGTATCAGTTAGTCCACACAGAACTCTAAATTTTACCAAAGGAGTTATCTCATGTGGAGAACTGTTCAATACACCTGTTGAACAGATTACCAAAGATTTGAATAGCCAAGGAGTCACTAACGTTCGACGTATCACAATACGAAAGGATGGACAATTGCTTAATACTAAGCATCTCATTCTTACTTTTCATTCGGCAGAGAAAAGCAGCTGCATTCACTTCTGTCGGAAAAGAAACATACACCAGGATCCTTGTATTAGAATTAAAAATATTCCAATTCCTGTGGTGAATGAAGTAAGGTTTTTGGGAGTAACTTTCGATTGGAAACTCACCTTCCTTCCGCATATATTATATTTGCGGAAGAAGTGTGAGAAATCATTAAATATTTTAAAGGTTCTCTCAAAAACATCTTGGGGTGCCGATCGAACCTCCCTTCGCCGAATTTATCAGGCAATCATTCTCTCCCGGATAGATTATGGATGTATGGCACATGGTTCCGCCCGCTCATCTGTTTTGCGGCGACTGGATACCGTCCATCATTCTGCATTGCGCATTTGCTCTGGTGCGTTCCGTACATCTCCAGTTGAAAGCCTCCATGTTATATGTCACCAACTGCCCCTTTCTTTAAGGCGACAGAAATTGTCTACCACATTTTATTTTCGAACGAAATCTGTTCCGAAACATCCTTTGAGCCAAATGTTATTGCCAGTAAGTCTTCGTCGACTTTATAATGCCCGTCCTTCTCACATCCTTCCATTTTGTGAAAGAGCCAAATTGCTCCTGCATGACTCGAACCTTAACACGATTCGTGTTAAAGCTATTGACGTCTATAGTATCCCACCCTGGGATATCCCACAGTTTTCTTACTTGAATCCATTCATCGGATTCGATAAATCCTCAACTGCGCCTTTGTTTTCCAACAGTTATTTTCCTACCATCGCTATCGATATTCTTCTTTTGATCCCATTTTCACGGACGGCTCGAAATCGGATGGTCATGTCGGATGTGGCATAATATTTCCATCTGATACACTGAGCCACCGTCTTCATAATTGCTGCTCTGTTTTTACTGCTGAGTTGGTGGCAATTTTTTGTGCTCTACAGAAAATTTCACCTTCTACTCAGCGTGAATTTATTATCTACTCTGATAGCATGAGTGCTTTGGAGATATTTTCACATTACGACAATCGGATACATCCGATTGCTATTAAAATTTTGTTTACTTTGCGACTGCTGCAGAATGATGGGTTTCAAATCATTTTCTGTTGGGTTCCGAGTCATGTCGGCATCTTGGGAAATGAGAGGGCAGACTTGGCTGCAAAATCTGCAACAACCTTTTTAAGCATAGGAATTCCCTTTTGCGACATTAAAAGGTCCATCTATCGCTACATCTGTTCTAAATGGCAAATGTCATGGGATCTGCAGATCCAAAATAAATTACATTTTATTAAAACGGACATTGCTTTATGGCCTGTTCATCCTATACGGCAGATGGATGTTAAATTGACTCGTCTTCGTATAGGGCATACGCGCTTCACCCATAAACATCTCGTATTTGGAGAAAATACGCCCATGTGCAACAATTGCAAAGTTCCTTTTACTGTTCACCATATCTTAATTGAATGTCCTGTTTTTAATTCTTATCGTGCTCGTTTTTTTAGATCAGCATCTTTCACATTACAAGATCTGGTGGGTGAAAAATACCACCCTAATATTTTTAATTTTTTTAAAGCTATTAATTTTTTCACTTGCATTTAGCATATTTTTCTCCTTTAGTGATTTTAAAAGATTCAATGAATCACTTCTTTGTTTTGTATTCTTATGAATCATAGTTTCGATTCTATTCGTATCTGTTTCATCTTTATTCATGTGTTTTTATCTTTATACCGCTGATCTTGTTTTTTAATAAATGAATTTTTTATAAACATTTTTATAATTTTACCATTAGATTGGCGCAGCATGGCCAAGCATGGCTCTTGCGCCAGAAAATTCTACTCAAACTCAAACTTTTCATTCGCCAAAATTACCGGGGTTCATTAAAGCTGGATACATGAATTTACCCGTTAAGCCGTACATCCCAAATCCTTTGCGATGCTTTAAATGCCAAAGATTTGGTCATTCCAAATCTTCCTGCCGTGGGACTCTCGCATGCGCCCATTGTGCGGAAGGTGGGCATGAAAGTTCAGAATGTACCGCACCGGAAAAGTGTGTTAATTGTAACGGGCAACACACTTCCTTTTCCAGCTTATGTCCTTCGTGGCAGTTTGAAAAGGAAGTAGTGTCTGAAAAAGTGACCAAAGGAATATCTTATATTCAAGCTAAGCAAAGTGTTAAATCTCATGCAACCACTTCTGGATTAACTTACCAAACTGCTACTAAAAGTATCCTTGAAACTAAAAGCACACAAATGATCTCTGTTAACTTACCTTCTGATTCCTCTTCCTTTAAAAAATCGTACATCCCTACTGAAATGTGTCCTAGATCTACTGAATCCTTTCTAACAGCATTTTCAGCCAAAATAAGTGCTGAAAAAATTTCCCATCTGGAGAAGAATGTTTCAAGATGTGTGTCTACTTCCCCAGATCTCACTGGCTTCAAACAAGTTCTAAAAAGAAAAAAAATCAAGAAGGATCTAAAATTAAAATCAAACCAAAACAAATCATCCCAACAAGTTTCTCCTAAGCCCAGTACAGAAAAAGAATCGTTTTCCAAATTCTGGAAAACTTCACCCCGCCAAATATCAAACTCTGCTATGATGCAAGGTACCAAACCTTCTCTTAGAAAAAAGACAAGAATTGACACATGCACTGGAATTGGGGAAAATTCTAATTTTGAACATTTGGGTGTCTCTGCATTAGAAGATACCCCTGTCTTGCACCCTGAAATTGACACAGAAATGACTATTTCGAGTACATCAGAGGACATGCTGGAGTACGACATGAGTGAAGAACTTGAAGAGACATCTGAAGATGTCTATACTCCACCACCTCCTTCCATTAGGGAAAAAAAACCCAAACTTAAATATATTATTCCAACAAAGTATAAAAATAAATAACATTCTTCGCTTTGCAATTTCTCTTTGCATAGCTTAAAAATTCTTAATCTTTTAAAATCTTGAATGCGTTTATAGTATCTGTTTTATATATATATTTACCATTTCTCATGTACGAGTGTTTTTATATATATTTCAATGTTTCTTCTGTTGCTCTATTATAAAATGTTATTGTATTGAAATTCTCTTTCGATTTTATAATCCATATTTCGGTTTATTGTAGATTTTACGCTTGCTTTTTTATATGAAGGTCTTTAAAGAAGCTTTTTGATAACTTTTTAAAAATCGAATGTATTTTAGTTTCAATGTTCATCTTTAACCATATGTGCGGCGCAGTATGGCCAAGCCTGTCCCTTGCGCCATTAAACCCTACAAACCAAATCAAACCGTGGTCTGCAGATTGAAAAATTTCTTTCATATCATAATTTAAGTCTCTTAAACTCTGATGAAAAGACACATTTTCATTTACCCACACGTACATTTCATTCAGTTGACCTCACAATTTGTTCTCCATCTCTCCTGCCTTTTTTCCCCCTCAGGGGCTCACCTACTATAGGTGAGTACGGGTGTCCCAATCCCGAGGTACCCAGGGATCTATTCTCCCTTTATGTTTCCACTCCCCTCAGTCTTCTGCTGTTAGCTTTCATTATTCTTTCCCTCGAGGGTAGACGAGGGAGCTCTCCATGAGAAGCTGTCGCCGCTCTGTTTGCTTCCTGCTTCTCATGGACAGCAAATACCCCCACGTGTTTGCCGTGCGTGGCGACCCATTAGACGGGTGGTGCACTGTGGTCCCCGGTGTATCAATCGGCTGGTACCTTGTCACCTGAGTGGCTAGTCTGCTAGGGATCAAGCGAAGGGGTTACTCCTTGGGCTTGGCGTTAAGGGTGGTCACTGTCCCCGGGGGTAACTCCCAGCGTATAGGTACCGATTAGCACTAGGGTGGATGCCGAGGCTGGGAATGACCAGAGCCGGTAATTGCCTTCCCTTGTTGGGCTCCGTGGTGGGCGGTGCCGTCGGACCCGAAACTTTCATCATATCGTATGGGCTCCTCCAAACGTGGTCCCTTCAGTGGGCAAAAAGTTTATAAATCTCTAAATTTCGAACATTTTGACAAATTTTTTGTTATTAAAAGAAAATAAGAAAAACAAGATACTTTTAACTCGGTTTCACCTTTTTTAGTTCAGAAAGCCGTCTCTGCTACTGTCGGTGAGGTACAATCTATTAAAAAAATGCGTTCTGGTGATTTATTAGTTGAAGTAAATTCAAAGAAACAATCGCAGCATATCATGAAACTGAAAGCTCTAGCTTCCATACCCATTTCCGTTAGTCCGCACACATCCTTAAACTTCTCCAAAGGTGTAATAACTTGCGGAGAATTATTTAATGTCTCACTGGAAGAAATAACTTCAGAATTGAAACCTCAAGGTGTGACGCATGTTCGCCAGATTGCCATTCGGCGGGATGGTCAACTCCTTCCAACAAAGCATTATGTGCTCACCTTCCATAGCCCCAAGCTACCTGAATTTATATATGCCGGTTATATTAAGTTACCTGTGCGTCAGTATATACCAAATCCTTTGAGGTGTTTCCAATGCCAGCGCTTTGGCCACTCGAAGATTAATTGCCGCGGGACACTCACTTGCGCCCGCTGTGCTGATAAAGGGCATGATAGCCAGCAGTGTTCCGCAATAGAAAAGTGCGTAAACTGTGGTGGCGATCATCCCTCTTATTCTCGAAACTGCTCACGCTGGAAACTGGAAAAAGAAGTCACTATTATCAAAATAAAAGAAAACATTACATACCCAGAAGCTAGACGTAGAGTTCAAATTCAGACACCTACGCCAGGCATTAGCTATGCCTCAGTTATCCAGAAACCATTTTGTGCAAATTGTTCCTGTGAAAACTGTATAAAGCAAACTCCAAAACCAAATCTTCCTGTAAAAACATCAGAATCGGATTCTGATAATTCAGTTAAAAGTATATCAGAATCTCCTAAACCGGATCTGTCAGCATCTAAAAAAACCCGTAAGAAAAAACCTCAGTCCTCACTGACATTGAAACTTGCTAAACGTGGCATATCGCATAAAGATCTTTCCGTCAGATTACAAAAATCTACTTCTGGGAATTCCGTAGCTTTGGGATTAGCAAGAGATGGTGTAGCCCATAAGGATTTAACTTCTATCTTTGGAGGCACACCAACTATCCCTGATTTTAAGCTCCATCCGTCTGAGGATGAAGATGCACTTTCTATGAGTTGCGAAGATCAGGCAACTCCTACCAATGCTCACTCACACTCCCCATCTAAATCTCTCTCTTAATGGGTACCTTTGTTTCTTGGAATTGTCGCGGCATTCGTTCCAAACTTCATGACGTGAAATCAATTATTAACAAATTTCATCCTGTCTGTTTCGGTGTTCAAGAAACCTTCTTGACACCCAACATTCCCATCAAGTTACGCGGATATAGCTGTGTTCGGAAAGATACATACACTGGATCTCATGGTTCTGGAGGTGTCTGTATTTTCACTTCAAATTTCTATGCGAGCACACCTCTTATTTTACATACATCTCTTCAGGCTGTGGCTGTGCAGGTTCATATACGATCTTTAGTCACAGTCTGCTGTATTTATCTTCCGCCTCACGGTGCTATCCGTCAGCAAGACCTGGACAATCTAGTAGACCAACTTCCGTCACCCTTCATTTTGTTTGGCGACTTCAATGGTCATAGTACTTTGTGGGGCTCGGATAGTGCCAACTCTCGTGGGCAGCAGATCGAACGTTTTATTGCTAACAACTGTCTCTGCCTGCTCAATACTGACGAGAAAACATACTTCCATGCGCCCACACGTAGCTTCCACTGTCTTGACCTGGCCATGTGCTCTCCTGAACCGCTACCGTTGCTAAATTTGACAGTTGGGAATGATCTGCACAATAGCGATCACTTCCCTCTAATAATCTCAAACGCTGATAGCGGTGGTGCGACTATTTGTCCTCCGCGTTTTCTATTCCAGCGGGCAGACTGGAATACATTTTCCCAAATAGCAGGTATCAATGAGGCTATGGTCAGTAATGAAGACGTTTCACAAGCAGTACAAAATGTCATTGATACGATAATGAACGCCGCTAACGCCACCATTCCGAAAACCACACCACGGCTAAGAAAATTTCGCAGACCGTGGTGGAATGAAGCCTGCCGCGATAGTCATAAGAAACAGAGAAAACTCTGGAATCGTTTCAGAAGGTACCCTACAACAGAGAATTTGATCGCCTTTAAAAGAGCCAAGGTGCTAGCCCGCCGCATTCGACGTCGTAGCCAGAGAGAATCATGGATTAACTTTGTTTCATCCATCTCATCATCCACTTCCAGTAAACTTTTATGGAGAAAAGTAAAAGCCGCCAATGGGATCTATCACGAAACGTCTATTCCGGTTTTAAAAACCGGCAATATGATGCATTCGAACCCATTAGACGTTGCTAACCTTCTCGGTCAAGCGTTTGCACAAGTTTCCGCAACTGCTTCTTACAGCCCTCAGTTTCTGGCAATTAAGAATCGAGCGGAACAATTGCTTCTGCGCTTCAAAACCCGAAGAACCATTCCATATAACTGTGAATTCAGGATGCATGAACTGGAGATGGCTCTGTCTGAAGTCCATGATACCAGTCCTGGGCCAGATGGAATCACATATAACATGCTTCGCCATTTGAATACCATTTCCATTTCCAATCTGTTACTGCTTTTTAACAGAATATGGACTAGCAGAAATACCCTTCACAATGGCGAGAAGCTATTGTGATTCCTATCTTAAAACCTGGCAAAGAACCATCTGTCCCTCTGAACTACAGACCAATTGCTCTTACAAATTGCCTTTGTAAGACCTTCGAGCGCATGGTCAACGCCCGTCTAATATTCGAATTGGAAAAACAAGGTTGCATCTCCCCGTTGCAGAGTGGTTTCCGTAGAGGTCGGTCTACTTTTG
Source organism: Argiope aurantia (assembly GCA_026543865.1). Lineage (NCBI taxonomy): Eukaryota > Metazoa > Arthropoda > Arachnida > Araneae > Araneidae > Argiope > Argiope aurantia. Next base: position 26,233 of record JAPMOR010115802.1, read on the forward strand.
ACAACCTCGTATTACTTGAAACTCAAATTCGCAACGCATTTGTTAGGAGGAACCACCTTGTTTCTATATTTTTCGACATAGAGAAAGCGTATGATCGTGCTTGGCGCTATGGTATACTTTCCACACTATTTAATTTTGGTTTTAGGGGTAACTTGCCAATATTTTTAGAAAACTTTTTAACACAACGTACTTTTCGTGTTCGAGTTGGTAACTTTTATTCTAATAATTTTATTCAAGCTGAGGGAGTTCCTCAAGGAAGTGTCCTCAGTGTTACACTTTTTATTGTGCATCTAAGCCAAATTTTAAATAAGTTGCCTTCATCTGTTCAAGGAACACTTTATGTTGATGATCTTCAGATCTCATGCCAAGGCAGTAACATGACACTAATAGAGCGACAACTGCAAAACGCAGTAAATAAATTGGTAGCTTGGTGTGATAATAATGGTCACACTATTTCCCCAGAGAAGAGTAATTGCATTCACTTCTGTCGGAAAAGAAACATTCACCAGGATCCTTGTATTAGAATTAAAAATATTCCAATTCCTGTTGTGAATGAAGTACGGTTTTTGGGAGTGATTCTCGATCGGAAACTCACCTTCCTTCCGCATATATTATTTGCGGAAGAAATGTGAGAAATCGTTAAATATTTTGAAGGTTCTCTCAAAAACATCTTGGGGTGCCGATCGAACCTCCCTTCTCCGTATTTACCAGGCAATAATTCTCTCCCGGATAGATTATGGGTGTATGTTGTATGGTTCCGCCCGCTCATCTGTTTTGCGGCGACTGGATACTGTCCATCATTCTGCATTGCGCATTTGCTCTGGTGCGTTTCGTACATCTCCAGTTGAAAGCCTATATGTTATATGTCACCAACTACCACTTTGCTTAAGACGAAAGAAAATGTCTGCCTTATTTTATTTCCGTACAAAATCTGTTCCGAAACATCCATTAAGCGATATTTCCTTGCCAGTCGGGCTTCGTCGACTTTATAATGCCCGTCCTTCTCACATTCTTCCATTTTGTGAGAGAGCCAGATTGCTCCTGCATGACTCGGACCTTAACACGATTCGTGTTAAGGCTGTTGACTTTTTTACTTTCCCCCCTTGGGATATCCCACAGTTTTCGTTCTTGAATCCTTTCATGGGTTTTGACAAATCACTAACTGCACCTTTTGTTTTCCAACAGCTCTTTTTATATCATCGCTATCGGTATTCTTCTTTTGTGCCTATCTTTACGGATGGTTCGAAATCCGATGGATATGTTGGTTGTGGAATCGTTGTTACATCTGCAACACTGAGCCACCGTCTTCACAGTTGCTGCTCAGTTTTTACTGCTTAGTTATTGGCAATTTTCTGTGCTCTTCAGAAAATTTCAACTTCTACTCAGCGTAAATTTATTATTTACACCGATAGCATGAGTGCTTTGGAGATACTTTCACATTACGACAATCGGATGCATCCGATTGCTATTAAAATTTTATTTACCTTGCGGCTTTTAAAAAATGATGGGTTAAATATTATTTTCTGTTGGGTACCGAGTCATGTCGGCATCTTGGGGAATGAGAAAGCGGACTTGGTCGCAAAAACCGCAACGACTTTTTTAAGCATGGAATTCCCTTTAGCGACATTAAAAGATCCATCTATCACCACATCTGTTTAACTGGCAAAAGTCATGGGATCTGCAGATCCACAATAAATTACATCTTATAAAAACGGACGTTGTTTCTTGGCCTGTTCATCCTATACGGCAGATGGATGTTAAATTAACTCGTCTCCGTATAGGGCATACGCGCTTCACCCATAAACATCTCATATTTGGGGAAAATGCGCCTATGTGCAACAGCTGCCAAGTTGATTTTACTGTTCACCATATCTTAATTGAATGTCCTGTTTTTAGTTCTTGTCGTGCTCGTTTTTTTAGATCAGCATCTTTAACATTACAAGACCTGGTGGGTGAAAAATACCACCCAATATTTTTAAATTCTTAAGAGCTATTGGCTTTTTTACTTGCATATAATTTTCTATAATTCTATTTTTTGTTGAACACTTTTTTTGTGTGTGTGTGTTCTTGTTCGTTCTTCATAGTTTCAAATTTTCATGAACCATGTTTTTAAATGTTCAGATGCTAAGATCACTTTTTGCTTTATTCAATTTTATCTTTTCACACTTATTTAAAACTCATTTCTTAAATTAGTATATCCTTTTATAATTTTACCATCTGATTGGCGCAGTATGGCCAAATGTGGCTTTTGCGCCAATAAACCACACAAACCACCACCACCGGAAAAGCATCAACGCAAAGTAAAACCGAACAAAGCATTAAAGCTTAAGATTTCAAAACGTGGTATCCCTCAAAATAATCTTCATCAAAAAATGAAAAAGTCAACTTTGCATAATTCTGTCGCTCTGGGACTTGCGAGTCAGGGCATAGTCCACAAGGATTTATCATCCATTTTTAGTGGCGTACCCAAAAGTCCCGATAGCATTTCACTTCATCCATCTGAAGAGGATGATAATGACCTCCAAATGAGTTGCGAGTTATCGCCAACTCCATCTAATGTTCCTACCACTGCTTTTAAAACACACGCTTCTTAATGGGTTTTTGTATTTCATGGAACTGTCGTGGCATTCGTCCCAAATTAAATGAAATTAGGACAATTCTTAACAAATTTCATCCCGCTTGTCTCTGCCTTCAAGAAACTTTCTTGAAGACAAACATCCCACTAAAATTACGTGGTTACAACACCGTTCGGAAAGATGCAGAAAACGGCTCGCATAATTCTGGAGGCGTCTGTATTCTAACCTCCAATTCCTTTCCGAGCACACCTCTCTCACTCCATACTGATTTGCAAGCTGTGGCTGTTCAAGTGCATGCAAGAGCACTAATTAGTTTGCTGTATCTATTTACCACCTAATGCTTCTGTTAGTCAACAAGATCTTGACAATTTAGTTGATCAACTTCCAGCGCCGTTTATTCTACTTGGTGACTTTAATGGCCATTCTATTTTGTGGGGTTCAGATAGAACAAATTCTCGTGGGCGGCAGATCGAACAGTTTATTTCTAATAACTGTCTCTGTCTGCTCAATAATGACGAGAAAACTTATTTTCACGAACCAACACGCTCCTTTCACAATCTAGACCTTGCAATATGTTCGCCAATTCTCTTGCCGTATTTGAATTTTACAGTTGAAAATGATCTTCACAATAGTGACCATTTCCCTATAATAATTTCTCATGCTGACAGTGGCGGTATGATTCAGAGTCCGCCTTATTTTCTGTTTCAGCGAGCGGATTGGTCTGCATTCACAAAACGGGCAAAAATTACTGAAGCTATGGTTTATACAGCAGATATATCGGCAGCGGTACAACAAGTCCTTGATAGCATTATTAATGCTGCAAATAATAGTATTCCGAAGCGTTCCCCACGTCTAAGAACATTTCGTAGACCGTGGTGGAATAAAGCTTGCCACGATAGTTACAAAAAACAAAAGCAACTTTGGAGCAAATTCCGTAGGTGACCTACTACGGATAATCTCATTGCTTTTAAACGAGCTAAAGCTTACGCTCGCAGTATCCGTCGGCGTAGTCAGAGGGAATCCTGGCTTAAATATGTTTCTACTATCACTTATTCTACTCCTAGCAAACAATTATGGAAGAAAGTCAAAGCAGCCAATGGAATATACCCCGATTTTTCCTTTCCCGTATTAAAATCGGGAAATGTGGTATACTCTTCGCCTTTTGAAGTTGCCAATAATCTCGGGTATACTTTTGAAAA
>JAPMOR010115806.1:0-18259 GCA_026543865.1 Argiope aurantia
TGCTTCATTCAAACATACATTTCAGCAAAAAAGCAAATTCTGTGTAGATTAGTGTGCCTCTCAGGAACTGCAGCTATTAAAAAGAACTTAATACATGTATAAAGAAATTTTTCAAATCATTTAATTTGCCCAATAAAGAGGTTTTCTTTTTTTTTTTTTTACGATAGAGAATTTTATTAGAAAATGATTTGCAATTGCACTGATGAAAATTGAGAAAAACTTAAAATTCAATCAATAAATCATTCCTATTTTTAAAATAATCATAGAAACTTGCTGAGTGAGAAGAGATAACCTTTATTTTTCGCTATTTCATTTCAAGTAGCCTGATGTGTAATACTAGCGAAAATGTAAGAAAACGTAGAAGCTAATATGCAATCGATATTCTTACGATGTTTAATAGACATTATTCATCATGAATGGGATTTCAAATTCTTTCAGTAAGTGTATATTTTAGTGTTTAATCTATCGTAAGTAAGTTTAACCATAACTTTGTGGAATTCTATAAGGAATCTGATGTAAAATGAAGACATTTTAATTAAAACTTAATGTTGTATGAATATCAAGGAACTCTTCTGTCTAACGCAACATGGAATTCTTATGTCCCTCATTGAATCAAAAAACCGTTTTATTTAAGAAAGCATTATCGTATTTGTGCCATGGCAAGATTCCATGCTTGCGAAGTATGCCGTAAGACATTTTTCAGAAAACCTGCTTTAAATGCGCATTACAATATTCATAGAAAAGAAACATTTATGAATCTAAAATACACGGAGAAAATAAATCGGATGTATTATTATCGCTCAAGAAGAAAACCATATGTAAGTGAAATATGTACTAAGCCCTTTTCCCTTGAATTTAAATTAAATCTATATCACCTTGTTAGTACGAAACAAAAAAAACAACAAAAAAAATGTTTGTGATGAACGTAATCGAACCTTTTCCTAAAATACTCATTTTGTGAAATTTATCGCGATTATACAAAAGAAAAACTGCACTTCTGTAAAGAATAACTTGAAATGTTTTATAGAAACATTTAATTGAGAGATATCACTGACACTAAAAAAAAATCCAGTTACCTGTGAGAAATTATTTTATGAAAATTATCTTAGACATGTTATATACGATTTTCTTTTGAATGGAGATGTATGTGTTCGAAAACATTTCCGAAAATTTCAGCTTTAGGTTATCATAATGTCATTCATATCGAAGAAAAAATCATATTTTTAGGAGCAACATATTTTCGATTAACTCTTCGAGTGCTCATCATGTTTATTTCAAAATATAACTGTATATAAAGATTTTCCAGAAAAGTCAAGTTTCTGAAATTGTGATCAGAAAATTTTCTATAAAAAAAATTCAGACTAGTGAAAAGTGTCAAAAAACTTATATGAAATGTAATTTCAAAGAACATTAGTTTAGCTACCTATATGAAGAAGTCTGGAGATTCTTTCATATAAATGACATGTGATTATTTCTATTTAATACAAACGTTTTTAGCAATGATATATCCTTTCCTTTTTCTTAGTATTCCAACAATTCATTAATAATTTTTTCCTAAACAAGTATTCTGACTGAATTTGATATTTAAAGGATTGTTTTGCTAAAATACAAATTTTAAATCTTAAATAGCGCAGCTGAAATGTTTTACATGAATGAAGGTTTTACTCGTAAAATAATATTTCTTTAAAATTTAGACGGCTTATTTTATTTTGAGCTTCAGTAGATTGAGAAATAGATTAACAATTGTAATATTTTTCTATAAAAGTTTGAAATACTAATGAAAGTTATTTCATAGTATTTTATTTTTGCCTTCAATAATCACAATGTTTTTAAGATACAGAGCTACAACAATTGCATAAAGCATGTGCAATTTAAAACAAATATGTAAAATGACTTATCTAATCTTATCTACCATAAAATATAAAACACTCTTTTGTAATATCAATAAGAGCTAGAAAATGTTGATTTCGGGAGTTTTAAATGCAGCATAAAATCGCGTTTCAATTCGAATCATTAAGCGTGATTTTTTAAGAAATTATTTAATACTTTGTAAAGTTTCGTATTCTATATCGATTTGATGATATTTTATAAATATAATGCATATTATTTTATTTAGCCTTCAGAAAGGAATGATTAATCCGTAATGTTAGTGAAAAAAATGTGTTTTGTTAGAAACCTAATTTGTATTTTCTTCCTTGCTAATTTTCATACTTTACAGAACTTGTTTAAATAATCTTGTTTTTCTGTTTAATATATTTTTGGAAAAAATTTGCATAAATTTTTTTCATAGTTTTATGAAATAAGATCTAGAAACATTTAAGGTAAGTGAATCCAGATATAAGTGCTTTTAATGTCGTTTTGATTGATTTTGTTCTGTTCACATGGAGTATTTATATAAAGTAATCTGCAGATTCCGGAGTGAAAAAAAAATCATTACTGATCATTATTTCGAATAATTTATTATCTGTATCGAAGAACAGAATTAGTTTACAAGATGACATCACATACAAAGAAATATTAGAGCCAAATATCTAAACAATAATACTAAAGTTTTTTTTAAATTTAAATGATATTCTGTTGCAGATTTTGGTAATTTCCATGAAACAAAATCTTAAATTCTCCTATTAATATTCAGAAATTATTTGAAACGTCGAGGGTTAAATCAAAAGGATTTAAGACAATGCATAGGAAAAATAGAAGTTAAAGGTTTGTAGAAATTGAGTTTTAGAAAAAGCGTATCAAATTTTACTTATTTTAAACTTTTCATTTTTTTATCTCTTGCGTTCACATGCGTGCAAACGTAAATATTGACAGATGGTCAACTTCTCGAAGAATTTCCTCAATTTGATTTGGATCTGTAGTTGAAATGCTAAAATCATGCTTTAAATCTTATCTGTTATTGGCTCTAATAATGTGCTACTCTTCGCATTTTATTATTATCATGATACCTTACACTCAGAAAGAAAAGTTTTGAAATTATTGAAAGAACATGAACCACTCAAACCCCAATGAATTTAAAACTGTCTAGTAAGAAAAGCAGGCCAAAGACAAACACAAAATTATTGATGTTTAGCATTTGCTAAGGAAATTTATTAAATTTGACTATGTCCCTTTTTTTTGTTTCTGCTTTTAGAACTTTTTCAAAGTAAAATGTATGTAATCTGAGATTAAATTCACTTTTACAGTTAAATTTATACATCTTTGCAATGCTTTTTTTTATTTCAAGATAAACTATAATTTTACTGTTAATGAAAAAAACTATAATATTTCTTAATGACTTTTTTTCCAAGTTTGCCGTACTGTTGATATACATACCTACTTTTGAGACAGAGAGTAAATGTTTTTCACGATCTCCTTTGAATAGTTACGAAATAAATTTTCCAAATTTTGTTAAAATCTGAATCACTGTAAAAGATCAGCATTTCAATTATAATTTTGCTTTCTTTTTATCGATATATTGTGTATATGGCTTATCTTACGTATGAAATCATGTGTCCTAATAATTTTCTGAGTGGCTGTTGATTGCCGATAATATTTCTAAACCGGATCTACAATATTTTTAACAACAAGGAGGGCCGTTGCTAAGGTAACGACGTAAGCAGGATGCGCGAGCATCATCCCGGCATCAGGTTTCGTAATTTTTCGAAACTCCTTTCGCTCGCAGAGAGCGTTTTTATAGAACTGAACAGATTTAACGAGAAATCCGTATCTATAGCTCTGTTATTTCATTAATTTATGACATTTCTATCAGATTGGGATCATAAAGTTCTTGAAGCCGATATCGCATCATTACAATTCTGTCTCTAGCCATTTTTGAACTTAATGAAATTTGGCAGTGCGAAATAATATATGGCAAAGAAAGATTTCATGATGAATTTTCAAAACGTGGCATATTGTGATTCTTTGACATATATTGATTTCAAAGACTTTCTAAATTTGGTCTCAAAAGCAAATAAGTACGATTTCGAGGTTTACTTCGATAATATAAAGGCATATCCTGATGGCCATGAAATTTGCGTTTCTGTCCCTGTGCATGGAAGCGCTGGTGTTGAAACAAAAACACTTATATTAGATTTTAGCACAACTTGCCGTGTACCATCGACTTGGATTACCAAATTTTTTTATAAAAGAGTGCCAGAAACAGGCAAAATCAATTGTTCCGTTTCCTTAAGCAGAACAGATGATGGCAAGCACGCCATGCACGCTTTTGCATTGGTAACGTTTTACGATGTTCAAGGCCAAGTCGTTCGCTTCTCACAAGTCGTTTGTAGCGGTCCAGTTAATTCCGGAAGTACCATACAAGGCGGCATAAGGGATGAAGACAACTCAGAAATGATAAATCAACGCTTGCTCGTAAGAATTTGTGTAAATATTTATAAATGCCATGGAAAATTCTAATGGTACTTTCATAAAACATTCGAATTTTATTGGCTTAATAGAAAAATTAGAGGAATATAGAAAGACCTTTAAAAATGCACTATAAATATGATGGGAAAACCGCTGTTTTAAAAACTCAGACTGGTTTTCTTTTAAATACTTTTTTAAAAGTGATAATTAATTTTAAATATCAGTTCATGCTACATTCATTGCTTTGAATCTCATTATTGCTTAAGAAATATGTTATGATTTCAATTACAAAATTCTGCTGTTAACTTTTAAAATATTTGTATTTGTCACTAGTAATAGTTAGCTTACTTAAGAGAGCATAATTGAGCCAGTTTGTAAATATGAAATCTCATCAAATGAAATGCTATGTATCCTTGGAAAAACCAAATGATGCCTCATCTTTGCTAAGAGTGTATTGAAATATGTTTTACTCCAATTAAATTCAATTGTAAAATAATTTTAATCTTGACCAGTTACATTTATTTTTTGAATGAGCTTAATTTGTTCATGATTTTTTCATTGCTTATAAATTTATAAAATTTCCATGATAAATTTAAAGGAAACTTGATGTGCATGCAACTTTCTTATAAATCCTTATTGTAAGAGCTAATGAATATAGAAATTTGATGTCGATCATGGCGATTTTAAAAATAGCTACAGCTGTTGGTTGTTTTTTCCTTAATGATTATGGTGTTGAATTTTTCCTAAAAACTAATCTAAGAGTTTTTGTAATTATGATAATTTTTTGAACGAAATTCAAAGTGAGGCACATTCTAGAATAGAGCCCGAGAATATATACTTGTGTGCTAAGGTTTAAAATAGATTGTATAACTATTTTGATGCAGTCAAATCTTCTTTATAGAAGAATTAATTTATATTAGTGCAATTTAGTCTCTAGAATGACAATTTAAATAACTGATATTTGAAAAATATAGCATAACATCTTGAGTATTTAAAATTTATTTGAAGCTCTATTTTTAAATTTCAAGTAAATTTTCAAAAGTTCTTATTGGTTTTGCCCCATTTCGTGTTAGGGAATTTTATATTTTTCGTTATCTTTGTTGTATAGGGTGAAAATAATAAAATTGCTATTACTAAACTCTGCAAATAAATAGAACAAAGGCATTCATTGAAACTGCATTTTGTTTATTAAGGAGGAAAAATTGCTGCAGAAAGTTCAATAGCATATGTGATATTTCTTGCTTTGTTTTTACAGGATATTGTTTTCCTGATGAGGCCATGAATGTTGTCGTTGTTCACATAAACTTCTGCTTTTTTTTTTTTTTTTTTGCAGTTGTTTGCATGTACCTTAGAAAGCTGTTATTTCTTTTGGAGAATCAGCATTCTCTGCTTTGCAGGAAACATTTCCACTTTAAAGGCATGCACTTTTTTTTTCTTGGTGAAATTTCTATATAAAGCCTTCACAGTGCTAGGCTAGCTGTTGGTAAATTTTTGAAGTAATGTTTCCAATCCACCACTGAAAACATTAATTTGCGAGTATTTTAGTCGAATACCGACGAATTCTGACCAGCCATTCCTTCATTGCAGCGTTCTGAAATCTTAAATTATGATCACCTTGTATTTAATTGCAGCGAATATGCATTCTCTAAAATATTCAAGTTTTAGAATGCATATTTATAACTGCTAAACAAACACTTATTGAAATGTATAAATGTGGTTTATTGTTTAAAGTCCTGATAATGCATACTGAGGACATCTTGAAACCTAATTTAACAATTTTCTATCTTATAGGTCCAATAGTAAATTAAGGAATCGTGTTTCAAATTAATTTTTTAGAATCAATGACAAACAAGACTGCATTCACATTTTTAATCAAATATGTTTTGTTTGACATGAGTTTTCAATGCCCTCCTACATTGGCCCTTAGCTTTGGGTTAAGAAACTTCAGTTCCTTGTATTCGAAAAAGTAATTATATGCATAGCTATAAACTGAATACGAAGGTTCATTTTATTGTTTCGAAAATTAAAAAAAATGTAATTGCGAAAGTGTTTTTTTTTTCAAAAGTTGTCCTGCTAATTAAAAATTAGCAAGATACTTGGGTATATTTTTTAATCGAACTGCAGAAAAGACAAAATGACGCAGTCTTGAATAATACCTGAGAGAAAGTATCTGAATGCAAAGTGTGAAATCGTATTCACAGAAAGGTCAGAACTCTTGATAGATACTACTAAACGGCATTGGGCAAATACATAATATTATTTTTCATGTGCATAATGAAAATCATCTTTTTAAGTTCTATTTGGAAACCAACCAATTCACATCTTTTTTAGACGATCATTACTTTTTTTTTATTTGCAGATTTTATTCATTATATTTGTATTTGACAATTTTTTTTGTATTTTTATTTTAGTTATATTTTTCTTATCCGTTGATTTTATATACTTTGTGCTTTTTCTAGTAATGTTACTTGTTTTGTTTGCACTTCTGTTTAATTTTCTCCTTAATATTTTGATTAACTTTTCGCTTATCTCATGCATAATTTTATTTCTTTCAGTTTATTTCTCTGGTTCTTTTTCAGTAAATTGCAAATATGCCCATTCTGCAGAGATTTAAAGGAAGCTTCGCGTTTGGATATGGAATATTGTTCCTTCCTTTAACTTTGACTTGAAATTGCTTAAAAATTGATAACTGGTTTTGCATCATAGAGATGAGAATTACTTTAAATGTAACTGTTCATAGGTAGATAGGTAGATGTTCATAGGTAGATGAAGGAGGGCGCACCCTTGTCATCATAAAGGGCAGGAAGACAACTGTCAGTTTAATGCTAGGACTTGTAAAAATATACTTGAAAATAATCAGCAGGAAGTTCTTCCAAAACTGTCTATCATACTTATTAAACCATGTTTCCATAGCCAAAGGTACATCTTGCCTATGGTCAGTCGGAATCCGACAATTGGTGCTGTTCTCAAGACGCACATACTTTCGTTGTTTCGAGTGAAGCATTTCTTATGAACTCAGTGATTTAGAGTATGAGACACTAAAAATGAATACTTAAAATGCAAATATCTTCATGCTGCTTAATTTGCAAATATATTTTCCTGTGAAGATTAATATCATTGTCGATTGGTTTATTTTCAATTTAAGGTGTATTATAAATGATAAAAAGTGATGAGATTACAGAGAAATGTAAAGCTTAAAAATTATGAAAAAATAATCATGTAGAAATGTTAAAAAAAATCAAGAATATTTATAAACACAAAAAATTCTATCAAGATTTAACATGTTTTTATAAATAGTAATAGATTTTATGGAGTTTGTTTTAAAAATTAAATTTCGTTTAAATGTTTATTTTAAGGAATTTTGAGTCCATTTGTTCTATATTATCTAATAAGACCATTCCGTCATTATGAATTTAAAAGAAAAAGAGAGCAACGTTATTTAATTGAAGTGTCCATTACTTATTTCATCTGAATGTTGTAGGAAACCAGCTTCAATGAATTAATCTTTCACGTATTTTGAAAATTAAATTTAGTAGAATGATATGAATAATTTTGATAAGAGAAAGTAAAACATTTTGTAATTTAAATGCTACTTTTGAAATGCCTACAAAATGTATGTATTTTCTTACATACATTAAGTAGTTCTGACTGAGATTTTACAATGGACTTTACTGAATGTTTTGAACAATTATTTTCCTTTGATGGTAATGACAAAAAAATCTGTTTAAAAGGTTCAAACACTGAAATCCATGTATAAATTTGTTTGAATCATAGTAAATATTCTATTATTATTTCGATGATACATGTATGTATTATATATATTTCAGTGCATTCAATATATGTAGAAAATAAAATTTCTAGAGAGTATCACTGTGCATAATATTTCAATACATGACTGAGAATTTTACATCTTTTTCTAATACTGTATGGTTAAAAATAATGTTGACCGTAAGTATTGTTCTCAAATACCAGGCAGTTAATACACACGTTCCAAGCTTCTATATTATACTACAATGCACAAGATGCTTATAAGAGGACTGTGAAAATAAAATTCTGAGTAAATGTGGCACTCTCAGCCTGCATTATGTGGGAGCAGTGGGACATTTATTAGAGGATATGAGAGGAAGTTCTCGGAAGACCACTCCGGCCCTTTTAATGAATAATTATCTCAAGCGCGAATAATATGAAATAGAAGAAATGCAAAGAACAAAAACATATGTTTTCACAGTTCTTATGGAAATTCTAACAAGGCGTCGTGCAATTCGAATTGCAATTCGAAAATAAGCTGGTCTGAATAGAGTTCCAAAAGTGAAGAAAATAGATTATTGAAGCGAACTTCAAAATATGAAATAGATTACTAGTGATATTAAATTTTTAACTTAGATAGAAAAAATGTTTATTTCATTGAAAAATTTAGGCTTTTTTTTATTTAAGTCCTTTGCATTCAAAGAATAATTAGATATACAATTTAACTGAATGCAAAGGCTCTTTTTATTACTTAGAAAAATAAGGACTATAATTGTACAAACTATTATTCCGAAATATTAATCTATGACTTTTTACAACTCTCAGCACTATTTTGACGGTATTAAAAAAAGTCGAAACAAGGTGCAGTCTAGAATGGTGCCGGAGAGGTGATATTTGAGTGAGTACACGGAATAACAGTTTTTGTGTAGTTAAATGTTTTTTGTGGTATCATGAATCGTTTACATTAAGATATTTTAGACTCTTAAATGACAATTTAACAGAATTTATTTTCTGAAAAATGTAACCCAAATATGTGTATTATTAAAATTTACTTGAGCTTATAAATCTTAAAATTTTCAGTTTTCTATTTTTGCACTAAATGCAGTAAATTAAGAATCAGTGGTCAGAATGGCCTTATATTTCACTTTAATACATTTGTATTCATACAATTTTGTCTGAAAAAGGGGGAAATCTTTTTAAAAACTAAAACTCTGATAGTTGTCGTTATTCACATGTATTATTTTTTTTTTTTTTGTAGTTAAATTACCTTTCACTCCTAGAAATCTATGGTTTGCCTTCGGTAAACTACATTTCACAATTGCAAGTTCGTATATCTAAAAATAATTTTTGTTCCTTCCTACTTTTCCTATATATTGTATTCACTGCGCAAACTATTGGCAGAGTCTTAAAATATTTTTTATATTATACTGGACAAAATTCCACTGTTTTACAAGTATTCGATTCAAGTGTCAGAACTTTTTAAGAATCCATGCTTACTTTATAGCATTTTGAAATAGCAGCTTAAATTATATTCTTTTTTTTTATTTACAATAAAAAAAATGTTCTCTAAATTTTGCTAATTTATAAAAAGCATCATTACAACAGCTACACAAAAAATTTATTGAAAAATAATTATAGACATCTGAAACTGTCTACCAAGAAAGCTAGAAATCAAATTTGAATACATCTTGATGATTCAAGAGTTCATTTTATTTCCTCGAGGAGTCAAAAACATTATTATGTTACAGAATTTTCTCAAATTTATTCAACATTTTTTTAAACTTTATAGGCATTTTTTTAAGTATGAAAATCTAGAAAAGTGAGATGATCCCACTTCCAGAATGGTGCCACAGGAAAGTCATACCATTAGAAAGTATTACGTCTCATACAAATGAAAGATGGTACTCGGAAGTTCTTACTAAACAGCGATAGGGAATACCTCGTGTTATTTGTCATGGGCATAATCATAGTCTGACTTTCGAACTCAATTCGAAAGCCAGTTAATTCACCTCTTTCTAAACTCACATTATTGTTTTATATGCAGATTTTTTTTATTTGTACTTGACAGTTTCCCATTTTAATATAGTATGTTTTCCTTATTTCTCGTTTTTATATTCCATGCTTTGTTCACACATTATATTTTATGAATGTGCTCTTCTGATTAATTTCTCATTAAAATTGATATTAATTCATCTTTTAGTCTCATGAATAATCATATTTTTTACAATTAGTTTTTCTGAATCCCCTTTTGTGAATTGCACGTATGCTCATTCAACAACAGATCAATTATCTAAATGGAACTTGGCTTGGGAAGGATATTTTATTCTTTGACTTTAAATTACTTAACAATGGATAACTGGTTTTGCATCGTTAAGATGAAACACCTTTTTTCTGATTGCAAGTGCCTTCATATGGAGGCGGAGGAGCAAGTGCCCTTATTTTTTTAACAAACAGGAAATCAAACATCAGTTTAGTACAAGTACTGGTAAAAAGACAGTCTTCGGAAATAACCAGTGGTAGTAGTCTTTCCCAAAACTTCCTCTCGTTATGTTTCAGAAACCTGTTACCATTTAAACCACACTTAGAAAGGGTGGTTCTTGGGAAGTCCTTGATCACCACTAAAACTTGGATTTTTAATTAGAGACTTGAGCACCTCAGTGTTTTGTGTTTTGTATCATCAGGAAGAAAACGGAAATTCAAATTAAACACCCCTTTTTTAACCAACTGATACGAAGATTTAACACAGAAACACAACTTTATTATGCAGAATGCATTCCAAATCTATTCTACATAATATGGCTAAAATTAATTTTAACATCTATAAACTTCTTATTTATACAAAATTCAGATTAAATTTACAGTTAAATTTCAAGTTTAAAATATTTTACAATGCAATGAGGCAAAATCAACACAAACAACAAATTGATTTCAATGAGAAGAAAAAATACATTTCATTGGGAAAAGATTTTCTTTTTAAAAAATTCTCTAATTTCAAACGAAATATCATATTTGGATACCTTGAGTTAAAGTAATTCATAAATTTCAAACTCAATTTTTGTATATATGTATATTTCTTTATATGGAAATGTCGCAAAATACGATTCCATAATCTTTAACAATACAATTAATCTCTCTATATAAACAATGCTGTAATAGCTCACTCTTAGTGTAAATGCTATATATTCTTAACTTCATTATTGTCAACAGCATTTCAGAACAACGAGTTTTAAGTTTCAAATAAGTTCGTGCAATCATCACATTTAAAATCAAATATATGCACATAGAATAGATTTTATATTGATCGATGATGGAGCCAATAAATCATTCCAGAATATACTTGAATATTATAAAAACATGAAATCAAATAATATATTCATTCTAGAAACAAAATATATGAACATTGTACTGTGTGTTTATGATAATAAATACATTGAAGATTATAGTTAAAGAAAGTATTTGAAGCACAGCCATATGGGCAATTTAAACAGTCTAATATGTTATAGATATTTATTCCTAAATAGATTTTATTCACAAATTTAATATTCTCCATGCTAATTGAAAATATATCAAAAAACATTAGGCATTTTTAAATTGATAGTATACATATTCTGTACATATGTATAATCATATAATTTTCATCATCAACATTATGATATAAATCTAAAATGACTAAAATTTATATATATATATATTATTGATTTGTAAGCATTCACAACTTCAAATCAAAAAAATTCATTCAATTCTTGCCTAGGATGATGTTGAAATTGTACAGAATAATCGAAAATGCATAATTGATATTTTCGCCGAAGACTTTCTAAATAAACACTGTATCTAATCCATATAACTAGAATCTCATTTGATCTGCTGATCAAATAATAAATTTAACACTTATAGCCCAATCAACATTGGAATTAAGAACCAAGTGTCAAATAAATAATCAATCGCATAGATGAAAAAAATCTGTTGATTTATTAGCAAACGTAACCTAAGTATTGTCATAAAATGTCAAATATTATAAACCAAAAAAGTTAAAAATACACAGCAACTCAAGACACAAAAAATCTTAAGTACTTAAAAATTGAAGGAAAGTTTCTTTATCCGTTTCGGAATTCTTGCACATAAATTGATATAGTGAGCTTTGTATCTCAGAAGAACAAACGTTCTAATTCGCTTTTAAAGCAGTATTTAAAAAATTCAAGATTATCTTGTGAAGAACACTGGTGTGGAAACACGTTTTAATGAAAAAGGTTTATCAGCATTGTTTGAAACCTTAGAGGAAAATATTTCGAGCTTTCTTAATCCATTCACACGTCTGTCATCGTATATATTTTGCAATAAAAATGCTCTTAGGTAAAGTGGAATAAAATAAAAAATAATATACTGAAACCGCTTTAATTATTTCCCTAGAAATATACCATGTGTTCATCATGCTTTGGACCAGTATTAAGCTGTCAGTTAAATTTTCCATAGGACACGTTTACTACTCTGCCACTGTACATGCTTCATTCAAACATACATTTCAGCAAAAAAGCAAATTCTGTGTAGATTAGTGTGCCTCTCAGGAACTGCAGCTATTAAAAAGAACTTAATACATGTATAAAGAAATTTTTCAAATCATTTAATTTGCCCAATAAAGAGGTTTTCTTTTTTTTTTTTTTACGATAGAGAATTTTATTAGAAAATGATTTGCAATTGCACTGATGAAAATTGAGAAAAACTTAAAATTCAATCAATAAATCATTCCTATTTTTAAAATAATCATAGAAACTTGCTGAGTGAGAAGAGATAACCTTTATTTTTCGCTATTTCATTTCAAGTAGCCTGATGTGTAATACTAGCGAAAATGTAAGAAAACGTAGAAGCTAATATGCAATCGATATTCTTACGATGTTTAATAGACATTATTCATCATGAATGGGATTTCAAATTCTTTCAGTAAGTGTATATTTTAGTGTTTAATCTATCGTAAGTAAGTTTAACCATAACTTTGTGGAATTCTATAAGGAATCTGATGTAAAATGAAGACATTTTAATTAAAACTTAATGTTGTATGAATATCAAGGAACTCTTCTGTCTAACGCAACATGGAATTCTTATGTCCCTCATTGAATCAAAAAACCGTTTTATTTAAGAAAGCATTATCGTATTTGTGCCATGGCAAGATTCCATGCTTGCGAAGTATGCCGTAAGACATTTTTCAGAAAACCTGCTTTAAATGCGCATTACAATATTCATAGAAAAGAAACATTTATGAATCTAAAATACACGGAGAAAATAAATCGGATGTATTATTATCGCTCAAGAAGAAAACCATATGTAAGTGAAATATGTACTAAGCCCTTTTCCCTTGAATTTAAATTAAATCTATATCACCTTGTTAGTACGAAACAAAAAAAACAACAAAAAAAATGTTTGTGATGAACGTAATCGAACCTTTTCCTAAAATACTCATTTTGTGAAATTTATCGCGATTATACAAAAGAAAAACTGCACTTCTGTAAAGAATAACTTGAAATGTTTTATAGAAACATTTAATTGAGAGATATCACTGACACTAAAAAAAAATCCAGTTACCTGTGAGAAATTATTTTATGAAAATTATCTTAGACATGTTATATACGATTTTCTTTTGAATGGAGATGTATGTGTTCGAAAACATTTCCGAAAATTTCAGCTTTAGGTTATCATAATGTCATTCATATCGAAGAAAAAATCATATTTTTAGGAGCAACATATTTTCGATTAACTCTTCGAGTGCTCATCATGTTTATTTCAAAATATAACTGTATATAAAGATTTTCCAGAAAAGTCAAGTTTCTGAAATTGTGATCAGAAAATTTTCTATAAAAAAAATTCAGACTAGTGAAAAGTGTCAAAAAACTTATATGAAATGTAATTTCAAAGAACATTAGTTTAGCTACCTATATGAAGAAGTCTGGAGATTCTTTCATATAAATGACATGTGATTATTTCTATTTAATACAAACGTTTTTAGCAATGATATATCCTTTCCTTTTTCTTAGTATTCCAACAATTCATTAATAATTTTTTCCTAAACAAGTATTCTGACTGAATTTGATATTTAAAGGATTGTTTTGCTAAAATACAAATTTTAAATCTTAAATAGCGCAGCTGAAATGTTTTACATGAATGAAGGTTTTACTCGTAAAATAATATTTCTTTAAAATTTAGACGGCTTATTTTATTTTGAGCTTCAGTAGATTGAGAAATAGATTAACAATTGTAATATTTTTCTATAAAAGTTTGAAATACTAATGAAAGTTATTTCATAGTATTTTATTTTTGCCTTCAATAATCACAATGTTTTTAAGATACAGAGCTACAACAATTGCATAAAGCATGTGCAATTTAAAACAAATATGTAAAATGACTTATCTAATCTTATCTACCATAAAATATAAAACACTCTTTTGTAATATCAATAAGAGCTAGAAAATGTTGATTTCGGGAGTTTTAAATGCAGCATAAAATCGCGTTTCAATTCGAATCATTAAGCGTGATTTTTTAAGAAATTATTTAATACTTTGTAAAGTTTCGTATTCTATATCGATTTGATGATATTTTATAAATATAATGCATATTATTTTATTTAGCCTTCAGAAAGGAATGATTAATCCGTAATGTTAGTGAAAAAAATGTGTTTTGTTAGAAACCTAATTTGTATTTTCTTCCTTGCTAATTTTCATACTTTACAGAACTTGTTTAAATAATCTTGTTTTTCTGTTTAATATATTTTTGGAAAAAATTTGCATAAATTTTTTTCATAGTTTTATGAAATAAGATCTAGAAACATTTAAGGTAAGTGAATCCAGATATAAGTGCTTTTAATGTCGTTTTGATTGATTTTGTTCTGTTCACATGGAGTATTTATATAAAGTAATCTGCAGATTCCGGAGTGAAAAAAAAATCATTACTGATCATTATTTCGAATAATTTATTATCTGTATCGAAGAACAGAATTAGTTTACAAGATGACATCACATACAAAGAAATATTAGAGCCAAATATCTAAACAATAATACTAAAGTTTTTTTTAAATTTAAATGATATTCTGTTGCAGATTTTGGTAATTTCCATGAAACAAAATCTTAAATTCTCCTATTAATATTCAGAAATTATTTGAAACGTCGAGGGTTAAATCAAAAGGATTTAAGACAATGCATAGGAAAAATAGAAGTTAAAGGTTTGTAGAAATTGAGTTTTAGAAAAAGCGTATCAAATTTTACTTATTTTAAACTTTTCATTTTTTTATCTCTTGCGTTCACATGCGTGCAAACGTAAATATTGACAGATGGTCAACTTCTCGAAGAATTTCCTCAATTTGATTTGGATCTGTAGTTGAAATGCTAAAATCATGCTTTAAATCTTATCTGTTATTGGCTCTAATAATGTGCTACTCTTCGCATTTTATTATTATCATGATACCTTACACTCAGAAAGAAAAGTTTTGAAATTATTGAAAGAACATGAACCACTCAAACCCCAATGAATTTAAAACTGTCTAGTAAGAAAAGCAGGCCAAAGACAAACACAAAATTATTGATGTTTAGCATTTGCTAAGGAAATTTATTAAATTTGACTATGTCCCTTTTTTTTGTTTCTGCTTTTAGAACTTTTTCAAAGTAAAATGTATGTAATCTGAGATTAAATTCACTTTTACAGTTAAATTTATACATCTTTGCAATGCTTTTTTTTATTTCAAGATAAACTATAATTTTACTGTTAATGAAAAAAACTATAATATTTCTTAATGACTTTTTTTCCAAGTTTGCCGTACTGTTGATATACATACCTACTTTTGAGACAGAGAGTAAATGTTTTTCACGATCTCCTTTGAATAGTTACGAAATAAATTTTCCAAATTTTGTTAAAATCTGAATCACTGTAAAAGATCAGCATTTCAATTATAATTTTGCTTTCTTTTTATCGATATATTGTGTATATGGCTTATCTTACGTATGAAATCATGTGTCCTAATAATTTTCTGAGTGGCTGTTGATTGCCGATAATATTTCTAAACCGGATCTACAATATTTTTAACAACAAGGAGGGCCGTTGCTAAGGTAACGACGTAAGCAGGATGCGCGAGCATCATCCCGGCATCAGGTTTCGTAATTTTTCGAAACTCCTTTCGCTCGCAGAGAGCGTTTTTATAGAACTGAACAGATTTAACGAGAAATCCGTATCTATAGCTCTGTTATTTCATTAATTTATGACATTTCTATCAGATTGGGATCATAAAGTTCTTGAAGCCGATATCGCATCATTACAATTCTGTCTCTAGCCATTTTTGAACTTAATGAAATTTGGCAGTGCGAAATAATATATGGCAAAGAAAGATTTCATGATGAATTTTCAAAACGTGGCATATTGTGATTCTTTGACATATATTGATTTCAAAGACTTTCTAAATTTGGTCTCAAAAGCAAATAAGTACGATTTCGAGGTTTACTTCGATAATATAAAGGCATATCCTGATGGCCATGAAATTTGCGTTTCTGTCCCTGTGCATGGAAGCGCTGGTGTTGAAACAAAAACACTTATATTAGATTTTAGCACAACTTGCCGTGTACCATCGACTTGGATTACCAAATTTTTTTATAAAAGAGTGCCAGAAACAGGCAAAATCAATTGTTCCGTTTCCTTAAGCAGAACAGATGATGGCAAGCACGCCATGCACGCTTTTGCATTGGTAACGTTTTACGATGTTCAAGGCCAAGTCGTTCGCTTCTCACAAGTCGTTTGTAGCGGTCCAGTTAATTCCGGAAGTACCATACAAGGCGGCATAAGGGATGAAGACAACTCAGAAATGATAAATCAACGCTTGCTCGTAAGAATTTGTGTAAATATTTATAAATGCCATGGAAAATTCTAATGGTACTTTCATAAAACATTCGAATTTTATTGGCTTAATAGAAAAATTAGAGGAATATAGAAAGACCTTTAAAAATGCACTATAAATATGATGGGAAAACCGCTGTTTTAAAAACTCAGACTGGTTTTCTTTTAAATACTTTTTTAAAAGTGATAATTAATTTTAAATATCAGTTCATGCTACATTCATTGCTTTGAATCTCATTATTGCTTAAGAAATATGTTATGATTTCAATTACAAAATTCTGCTGTTAACTTTTAAAATATTTGTATTTGTCACTAGTAATAGTTAGCTTACTTAAGAGAGCATAATTGAGCCAGTTTGTAAATATGAAATCTCATCAAATGAAATGCTATGTATCCTTGGAAAAACCAAATGATGCCTCATCTTTGCTAAGAGTGTATTGAAATATGTTTTACTCCAATTAAATTCAATTGTAAAATAATTTTAATCTTGACCAGTTACATTTATTTTTTGAATGAGCTTAATTTGTTCATGATTTTTTCATTGCTTATAAATTTATAAAATTTCCATGATAAATTTAAAGGAAACTTGATGTGCATGCAACTTTCTTATAAATCCTTATTGTAAGAGCTAATGAATATAGAAATTTGATGTCGATCATGGCGATTTTAAAAATAGCTACAGCTGTTGGTTGTTTTTTCCTTAATGATTATGGTGTTGAATTTTTCCTAAAAACTAATCTAAGAGTTTTTGTAATTATGATAATTTTTTGAACGAAATTCAAAGTGAGGCACATTCTAGAATAGAGCCCGAGAATATATACTTGTGTGCTAAGGTTTAAAATAGATTGTATAACTATTTTGATGCAGTCAAATCTTCTTTATAGAAGAATTAATTTATATTAGTGCAATTTAGTCTCTAGAATGACAATTTAAATAACTGATATTTGAAAAATATAGCATAACATCTTGAGTATTTAAAATTTATTTGAAGCTCTATTTTTAAATTTCAAGTAAATTTTCAAAAGTTCTTATTGGTTTTGCCCCATTTCGTGTTAGGGAATTTTATATTTTTCGTTATCTTTGTTGTATAGGGTGAAAATAATAAAATTGCTATTACTAAACTCTGCAAATAAATAGAACAAAGGCATTCATTGAAACTGCATTTTGTTTATTAAGGAGGAAAAATTGCTGCAGAAAGTTCAATAGCATATGTGATATTTCTTGCTTTGTTTTTACAGGATATTGTTTTCCTGATGAGGCCATGAATGTTGTCGTTGTTCACATAAACTTCTGCTTTTTTTTT
>JAPMOR010115815.1:0-47460 GCA_026543865.1 Argiope aurantia
CATGTCTGAAATTTTGGTTCGATTGGTTGAGCGGATAGGCCGCTAGGGTTTCATATATTTTTTGACCACATTGTATATTAAATTTACCGGTGCCATAATTAAAAATTCCGAAATTCATTACTGTGAATGAATGCGTTTTTGGATATTTTAACAAAAAATCGCTCTAATTTTAATTCTAAATTTATTGTAAAATTGATTTATATATGATATTCAACAATTTATGCTTTTTCATTTTCATGCCTGACATCTTAAAATTACCGATTATTTTTTCTAATTAATTCTAAAACATTTAAGGTATCAAAAATTTCTTATTTGAAGAGATATAGATCTATTTCTTACTTCTCATTTTTATTTTCGTTATTATTATTATTTTCCCATTATGTTTTTAACAATAACCAAATAAAAAAAATATATAAGACTGCCATTTACTATTATATCTCTCTCTTTATTTCTTAACATTTTTACCTTCAAATAAATGGCAATATTTTTTTTATGCGGAATGTTTCCGTTGTAAAGGGGCAATTATGAACATTGAAAACCAAAAAAAAGCAAATAAGTCAGAAAACTTTTAAATCATTCAGAGCAATTCGCTTTGTAAACGCATAGTAACTTGTGTATTTTCATAACATGAGAGTCAATTTCGACAAATAAATAATTGACCCGAAAAAGTTATTTCGAGGAAAACAATTAGATCCATATGACATTCTGGTATTATTTATCAAATTGTCGTAAGAAGAACAATGGATTAACAGAATAAGAGAAAAGTTTACTTGTGTTCGGAAAAAACTTTATATTAACCGAATCGCCTCATACGTTTGAAGAAAAAAAATTAATACAACATAATTTACTGTCGCAACAAATCATATACACAATTAAATTTATTCGCATGAAAAATGATTGAAATATTGCAATAGATTTCTGAGTGCTGTCATCTACTAAATGTACAAATAAATAGGCAATAATTTTTATTAACATTCTCACAATAAATAAATATAATTATTAATTAATTGCGAGATAAAAGGCAGTTTAAGGAACATTAAAATAAAAAAATAATTGTCGATATATGATTGAATATGAAATAAATGATAGATTAAATATTTATATTCACATATTCCGTGTTCACATGGTAAAAACCATGGTATTAACCATGGTATGGTAAAAACCATATAAAAATCCTGTAATATTTTAAGTATAGGAAATTTACATTTATATAGTTTTTGAAATGATAATTTTTCTTAGCTTTAATTTAATTGGGAATAAATATATCAAAATAAAAACTTACGTTATTAGTAATAAAAACTCCAATTATGTTCATCAAATAATTTATATATGTTTAACAGGAAAAGTTGTGTAGGGCAAAATATAATTAAAGTGAATTACGCTTAAAGTAATTCACTTTTATCGCTTAAAGTAATACGCTTAAAGTAATTTAAACTTTCTTCTGATCTCTGTGATGATAAAAAATAACAATATATCAAAACAAATTATTATTTGTTATTAAATATACATCCAATTAATCTCTGGTAGTTCATATAAAGAAAGTAGGTTTTATAAAAGTAATGATATTTAAAGACAAATATTTATACTGAGGGTACAACATATTACCTATTGCCTCTGTCAGAAGTGTCAGATTTTAACTACTTCATGAAATAATGTAGATAGAACTCTGGTTTGTATGATCATTTTAATAATTAGATTTGAAAAACTGAAAGCCAAAAAAATAATAACAAGAAAATGACACCTTATTTTCGAAGTTGCTTTAAAACACATATAATGAGATTCATTCAGACAAAGCAAATCATTACTGTTCGTTATCTTATTATTGTTATGCTGTATATACAACTGCATCTTTTATTGATTCGTTAATGCCCGAAAGCATATATTTAATTAATTACAATGAACATACATATAATATTTTTAGAATAATCACCGCATGGAGGATTTATGAAAATCTGTAAAAACACGTATATTTATTTAAGCTACGAAGTATTTATATTTCTGATCAATAAAAAATTAAAAACTCATTACAAAAATATTTTATTCACCAAAAATGAATTAAAGACATATCAATAAAAGAAAGATAAATCTAAGAGAAATTACCGTAAAAATAAACAGTAGTTCTAATGGAATTCAGAATTTTTTTGTACCATACGAGAAATTAATAATTGCTACATTTAACAGAAAAAGAAACATTTTCCTTTTGAGAAATTAATCGCTTATCCACTTTCATTAAATTTGATCTTTTAATGAACTTTTTATTAGTAGCAAAGCAGGTTTTTTCAGAAAATATTTGAAGCTTTTGCAATTTACGCTGATTGAGTAATTATAAAATATATTTATCTATTTCAGGGAAGATTTTTTCTAAAATTTTACTGATACTAAAAAAGAAAAAAATGGATTTTAATCCTTTTAAAAATCTTGCTTTTAAACTCCAGAATAATGCTTAAGGGGCTTTCGGAAGAAAATCGCGTTTTATTTTCAGATATTTGTGTCTTATTAACAGAAATTTTTTAAAGGTATTATTATATTCTATCATTTTTTTATTAAATTCCATAATTCTTCCTGAGATGAATAAACACACCTTTAATATAATTATGAACATATTTTAATTAATTAGAATTTTCAAACTTAGGAAGATATATGGACAAAGTAATAAATGAAGATTATTAAAAGTGAATTATAAATGAATTATTCTTTTACTAATCCAAACGGCTTTATATGTCCTTGCGGCAATGGTAAAATTTTTATGCAAAGATGTGATTTATTAGAAACTATTCAATTTAATTATAGAATTATTATCCATTAAAGGAAATTTGGCACAGAAATAATGTTTGATTATTTGTATTGTCAGTAATTTGTAAGTCTTTTTATTGCATCTGTATATATATCTTTGTCTTTGTATTTGTAAGAATAAAGTATATTATTTGTTATCCGAAACAATCAAATGTTTTGCAGCAAAAGCAATTATAATGTTTTAAAGGAATTCATAAAATCCATTAATATTCCATCATAATAATTAATGTGTAGCTTTAAAGAAAGAAAATATATTCAAATGTTTATGATATTTTGCTCTGTACAATTAGACAATGTTTTTTTTATTTATTGTTTATTCATAAAGTGTTTGTAATTCTTTATTAAATAGGAAATTTATGCAATATTTTTTACATCAATTAAACAGCCAATAGAAATAGTTTTTAGCATATCAGAATTACTTTCTGAAAGTTTCCCGTTATTTTTAATTAATTTAGCTTAATTATTGCAGGAAAATAAATAATAATTACATTCTTCAAATGTTTTTGGCATTCATTTTCTCTACAGCAATTTTTCATTGTGAAATATTGCATTTGTATAGGAATAAAAAAATAAGTGTACAAGAGTAAGAAGAAACAAAGCAATATTATCTCGGTAAGACAAATAATTATGCTCAAAAATTTTCATTAAACATCAAATTAGAATTTTAAAGCAATAAGTATTTATGAAGTTTGTTAATATATCAATGAATAAATAAATATTTATATTCTTCTCTTTTTTTAATCATTTTTACGAAGTAATAACTTCAAAAGGAATTTTGAATTCCGCTATCCTATTTTTTATGGGCAAATATCATGTTTAGAAATATTATTTTAACTTTACATTTCATAGAGCAAAATTTATTAAAGCTAACGACTATTCTTCAAAATAATTAACAATCTTTTGGATGATAGAATAATAGAATCATAGCAAGATATTCTTTTTTTAGTTGAAAGATATTTTTGATAGGTTAGAAAAAAAATTCGTTTGCCAAAAATTGCAATATTTTATTTGGAGCAATTTTTTCAATAAAAAAATATCAATGATAGAAACATCTCATTTCTAAAGAACATAATCATCGTCAATGTTCTTTATTTAATATCATGAAATATCTATAAGCATCTTATTATGTTTGCGGATAATTACGATCTTGGTTTTAATTAAATAATATTCATTTTTTGATAAAATTATTGATTTAATTCGGTGTGAAATATTTATTTCAACTAATTTAACATCATAAAACACATTCAGTGAATTAATAAAAAATTAATAATTCAAATAAACGAAAATTAATTTTTTTTAGGAAATGAAAATTTAATAATTTGAATTCATTTGAATATGTATATCCACCCAAAACCACAATCTTTACTTATTACTTAAGGAAATTAAATTTGCTAGAATTGCCTTTGTATATCAATATATCAGTTCTATTTTTAGATTCATAACGGCTCATAAAAGAATTTGATTTTTTCTTTAAAAAAAAGTGGCACGGCAATCAATTTCTCACTTAAGCTATTTAAAAAAAATTTAATCGCAGGTTTATATTTGTTTCATTTTAAGAGGAGATATAGAATTTAGAATTTGAATTAAAGGCATTTGATTGCTGAAAACTCTGCTAATTTTTTTACCGCAGGCATTTTAATGCAGTCAAATAATGTAGAAACGTGCTATAAAAATAATAAAAATCAAAAATTTAAACTTTATAAAATTTTAATAGAGTTTTTTTAACACTTTTGATTTCCATTTTAAAAATGGGTCTGTAAATTAATTTTTTTCTCCTTCAATTTAGGAAATGAAATAAATTCTTGACTTTTTGACATGGGAAATGTCACATTATAGCAATTAGATGGATAATTCGTTTCCATCCATATATTGATATTTTAATGGCCATAAATATTAATGTATAGGATGATATTTCTTGCATTAACGAGTTGTCTCTTTTAAGAGATATAGAAATTTAACTTCAGATTTCAGCAAAAATTCTTAAAAATATTCTCTTCAATCAATTACATAAACATATTTGCAAAATTATTTAGCACGTATTCGTTGGAAAGTGAAATATTAACTACGCTAATCAGCAAAGATAAGTTGCAAGTGTCATGTAATTAATGAACTAGAAGATTTATAAATTGTCGATAGTTATCGCTTGAGACTCACTTTATTCACTATTATTATGAAATAATTCTAGTGCTACAGATGGAATTTAAAAAACAAAATTATGTTATTGAATACATGTGAAGTTGTCCTTCTGTCTGTTATATAGTATTACTTTCGGTAAATTAATAATGAAAAACTGAATGAGTGCTTTCCCTAAAACATTCTGGCTTACTCTCTAATAAATGAGTTACCCAGCGAATGCCTTGCATAGCACTGGCGTACAATAATTTAGAAATATTTACCTTTAGCATGAATATAACTAAATCTTTATATATTTATATGTAATCTTAGGCGAGTTATTCCCTAGCATTCTATTAATGGTATCCAAAAATTGAATTAGTGTTTTACGAGTTTTCTTTCTAACTGATTGAAACAAAAAATTGACTAAGAACTACAATTGTAGTAACAAAATACCATAATAAATTTTATATGTTTAAGTCACTGCGTCATTGAGTTAGTAAGTTTACATGTTTCTGAGAGTACAGACAGACGATCAGTGCCTAGCTGGATTTGGCACAAATTTTATAACAACCTATAAATTGGGTATAAAGATAGTATACCAAATTTCATTTGTTTAGATAAAAGCGTTTTCGAGTTATCATTGTCACAGGAAGACAGATAGACGAACATTTTCCTTTTTTTTTTTTACTCAGGGAGGTCTAAAACATAAGGATTTGTCAAAATCTCGAGTTCGAAATTTTTGACAATGACTATACTTTCTAGATACTGCGTATACGAAAAGTAAAAATATCATAAGTGTTTTCTAAAAAGATTAAGATCACAATTCGTAGTTGAGATAAATTTATCAAAATTTAAGCATATTTGATATAAACGCATCAAAATTTAAGCATATTTGAGATAAATGTATCAAAATTTAAGTATATTTGAGATAAATTCCAATCCAAATTTATCTAAAAATCCAAAATTTTTTCCCAAAATCCTATCCAAAATTTTTTTCCAAATGCATTTCATTTGTTTCTAAGCATTCCGCATGTTTGTTTTGAAAGATGGTTTACAGTACAAAAATATTGGGTGAATTGAATATTATCTTATAGGGTTTTATTTTGAGAGTTTCAAAACTTTTAAAATCTTATACAATTCTTATCATTGTAAATCATTATAAAGTCTTGTCACATTATTAGAAACAAAGAAAGGTAAATGAAAATTGGTTCAGATAAATGCATAAACTTAGTTTTTACGAAATA
Organism: Argiope aurantia; assembly: GCA_026543865.1. NCBI lineage: Eukaryota > Metazoa > Arthropoda > Arachnida > Araneae > Araneidae > Argiope > Argiope aurantia. The sequence goes on from JAPMOR010115815.1 coordinate 6,153, forward strand.
AACATGGAATAATCAAGAGGACTTAATTTAATCGTGAAAATTGATTTCAATTCAATGCAGTTATCACTAAGTAGTGTCACTTTCTCAACATTTTTCGAATATTTTTACCCGATCTTATTTTCTTTCTTATATGCATCAACTATCTGAATATTGAGACGCTTTATTTTCATTCGGAAAAGAATGAATATCTTTTTCTAGAAAGTTATACATTTTTTTTTGAAAAATAGTTCTCAGCCTTAAATAGGTATATTTTTATATTATTAAGTTAAAAAAAAATATTGTACGGATTCTCCATGAAAGATGAAATTGAGATCTAAACCCGAGATTTGTTTCTCACAAATCAAACTTTTTTTGTTCAGCATTAATTTTCTTCAAAACTTTTTAAATTATTTTTCTTTTAAAATTCCATCAATTTTACTCACTTCATTAAGTATTTAAAAATTATTAAAAGAATCACCAAATATACAAAATAATTTATGCAAATTTATATTTTCATAAAGCATAATTAATAAAATATTCTGCATCAGAATCATTCATTTTTAAAAATTGGCTGATTCAAATAAAACATATTTTTAATCATTCATATAATGATAAATAAAAAGAGCTCAACTAAGATAAATAATTTGTGAGCAAACCAATATTGTTGCGTATCTATAATATTGTTTTCCGACAATGCTAATATTATTGGTAAAATGAGCTTAATACATATTCCTAATGGACGTTAACTAACTGCCAAGTCAATAACTTCCGATCTTGGCTCCAAATTTGGCCAATATTTAGCAGAGAATTTGGTGAGAAGAATTTTTTTTTCGGGATTGGCTCCATCCTTATTAGGAAAAAAGTTCCAAAGATTCTTCTAGAAAGTTCTACGAAGAAAACCTGTGTAAACACAAAGGGTTGAAGAGATCGCTCATTTGGATTATTTCTTTGGAAATTTGTTCTAGTTTCACACTTTGATTGCTATTACATTTCTCTATATAGTGATTTATTGTATACTTGTGCTTTTAGTATTTATGAGTGCTATGCTTTGAGAACACCTCATCTTTGTGTCAACAACCTGTTCATTTGCTTTCCATGAGATAAATCATTGTTTCTGTTAGTGAATTTGTTGGACTTTTCACCATAAAGTTACTGGTCGAGTTCTGCAAATATCATTTATACCTTTGCTTAAACAAGTGCTGAAATATAACTGTATTTATTTCCTTCTTTGTATATTTTTCACCCTTATTTTTGATTAAAAATTGCAAGCTACAATTTTAAAAATTTAAAAACACATTTAACAATCCATTACTTAGTAATAATCTATTGTTTAATAATAATTGCGTCACTATGATATCGTAAACGCAATATTTATTTGTTTAAAACGAATTGAATTCATCGTTTTTTAACTCGATATAAAAATACATCTTAATACTGGACTGAGCAACAAAATTACAAAATGCAGTGTAATGTAACTTTGAATGGATTTATAAATGTGATAATAAAATTAACTTGTGTGAAATTGCGACTTGAATACTGATAAGTAATCGAAAATATATTAGACAGAACAATTACTGGAAACTAAACAAAAACGATTTGACGATTTATTCAGAAACTATAATCATTTTTGTGTTTTTATTTTTTACAGGAAAGTAGTCATTAAATCTTCTCTAAAGATTCAGTTTCAAGTTTACACGCATTTAACAATCCATTACTTAGTAATAATCTATTGTTTAATAATAACAGCTCTTTATATGAAAATGGCGCAAATATTTTTGCCGAAATGACAATTATTATTCAAATTATATAACAACATTATGAAAATTAATTTATTTAAATGATAATAAAATTTATTTTAATTAACTTTAATTATATTATCCATAAAATTTTATTGAATAATGAATTCAAGATTTTTACGTTCTCTTAGACCAGACTAATAAATTTGAAATCAGACATTATTTCCATTTAAATAGGTTCAATAACGTTTGTTCTTTCTTTAAATTTTATTCTATATGGAAATTTGTTATAATAATGAGCAAAATTCAGAAGAATAAATAGTTTGAGTTTAAATATTTAAATCATAATTATTACAATCTATTATGATTTTAAAATGTTAACTCTACTAAAAAAAAGAGAGAATTCATATGTTTGAGTATTTTGGCGTTCTTCAGACAGGTGGAAAGACAGACAGCCATAAAGTTATAAAATTTTAAATAAATAATTTTCTTTGGAAGATGGAATTGAGCTCCTCAGAAAGACTTTTTTAAAATTTGAAATGTAATTTCAATCAATTAAAAATTAACAGACATTTGGCACTTTCTTTCTACAACTGCCGAAATTATTATATAAAATATATTTTTTATACCACTTTAAAAATTTAAGATTTATCATTTTAAATATATTAATTTAACAACCGTTTAAATTTTTCCTCAATTTTCCCAATTTTTAAAATACAATTTTTGATTTATTTTGAACAGAAGCGAGTATAGTTGCCCTGAAATTTAAACCTTCTTAATTTTTCATCAGCAATAATACTGTGATTTTTCCCATTGTAGAATGCTAAAGAAGAAGGATTCTTTTTTTAGTACGTGTGGAATTTACATGAAGAATAAGAAATCAAATTTTATTCGCTTTACGAGCAAATTTCTCGTAAAGCGAAAGTTAGGATAAGTGAAGTAGAATAGTTTTGATAAATGAATAGTTTTGAACAGCACTACTATGTCATGGGACCCTCTACAATGGGAAGTTACAAGCGCAAAGTGATAAAGAACATGTGTAAGGCTATTAAATTAAAGCGATTGCAATGTCGATTATAATTTCGTGCTCAAAAATAGTTCGATAGTGTATTGATGACATATTGAATATGGAGTTGTGTATGAGTGATTTAGTTGAAATTAATTCCAGTCGATATTTCCGGTGAAGCAAAAATGGCTAGTTAGAATTAAAGATAAAAACGAAGCCTTTTTTAATGAAACATTTTTACACTAATTATTATTTAAAGTACATCAAGCGCCTGGAGTCTATATTCGTTATTATTTAAAGTTCATCTAGAGACTAGAGTCTATATTCATTATTATTTAAAGTTCATCTAAAGACTAGAGTCTCTATCCGTTATTTTTTAAAATTCATCTAGAGACTGGAGTCTATATTCGTCATTATTTATTCTGAAAAACCATCAGTCTTATTTGAATACTAAATTTAACATTATTCGCTTTATGGGAAGTCCAAATATTATTTAACAAAAAATACTTAACTAAAAAAAACTTAAGAAATTAAACCTTAATATTTTTCATTAATCGCGAGTTTATTCGACACTAAACCTCGAAGGTTAGTTGTATTATTAAAGCTTCAATAAAATAAAAATATATCGCTTAACTCTTTCTAGGGCCATGGGAATTATGCTTCCCACCAAATTCATGAATCTTTGTATGAATTTATGCAGATTCTGACATATTTTGCAGTAAGATAGAAACTTAGATGCTACAGTTCCTTATCTCTCAAAAAATAGTGCATTTTGATTTCTTGCTTAATTATTAAGTATCCAAATAATTAATAAAGGAAGTTTATCAAATTATATAAATGAATCATTTTTCTTAAGCCATTTTTAATTAATTTTTATATTTTATACCATTTTAAATTTTTTAATACATTATGACCAAAAAAAATTGAATTTTAAAGGGTTGATAACTAACTCAATTCCAGCGTTTTGTATTAACCAAAGAGATAATTCTGTAAATATGTTTTCAGGAGCATCTATCACATTATAATTCGTTCGAAATTTTAGCAGTTTTATTTGATTGATAGATTTTTAATGGCACAAAAGCAAAGTATATCCGTACTTAAACAAATGCATAATAAGAGAAAAATCACGAATTGCTTAACAGAACGCGATTTTAGAGGATTTCAGATACAGATTGATTAAGAATTGCATTTTTATAGCAGATGAAATGTTTTATTTGAATTAAAGGTGGATATCTTATAAAAGAAAAGAACATTGAAAACAGAAACACCAAGATACTCCCTCTAGCATTAAGCAGTTTAATTTTCTATTACATTGTCTATTCTATTTCTTTTGTTCTATTATGTCAAAAACGTTTTATGTTGTACAGCTTTAAAAGAAAAGAAAGAATAAAATTTTAATAAGTGCATATAACATTACACCTCTTGAAAAAATTAAGTATAATTCATTCTTTAAAAAAAGAGAGTTTTAATTTAAAATTATTATATAAATGTTGTTTTGTAATGTAATTTATGTATCTTTTTAAATAAAATGTTCGACAAATTTTTTCACATTTTCAAATCCAAACATCTGAAGGAGAAAGAAAGAAAATCACTGTGAGAATAAAATGCATATTTTATACTGCTAAAATTAAATTATTGAAAAGGAAATATCGAAAAGAGCATTACTCTTTTAGAAGACTCTGGGATATGTAAGCTATTTATGACTTCAAAATTCTAAGACTAAATATCATTATGCAATTTATAAAAAAAGAATTCGAAAATCATTGAATGATTATTAACAAAAGGCAAATAAGCATGCAAAATATTGCTTTTCAAAATATAATAATATAGATAATAGGAGACCATTTCTTTCATATGAAGTTTTGTCGAGAAACCAGATCATGCATTTCTACAAAGGTATTAGATACTACAATGAAAATAATCAGGTAAGGTTGCGCAGTATGACAAAAATGTCAAACACTACAACAATTAAAATATTTTTGCTTACAGTCATTTGTAATTTTACTTATAGAAGATTTCTTAAATAATTTATATGTGCCTCAATGAGGGCTTCTCAAAACTTACACACGGAATCAGGTTGTAATTTGTTATCCGGTGTGATTGTAATTTTTATATTTTGTCGCTTGAGTGATGTTCGAAAAAAGTGTCATTGAATCTCTTTTAAACAAAAATAAAACAGTCAATTATGAATTAAAAAATGATTAAAATATTTCTGAAAATTTTAAATTCTATAAAAGTGCTTATTCATCTTTTTTAACATTAGTGCTATATATATATTAGGTGTGTTTTACGGTAAATGTGAGTTATGTTGTTATTACTTATGGCACTTGTCAAAGACAATCCCGTTGACGAAATCGGCGATTTTAAGTTTAATTGTAGTAGTTTCTGAGAGCGAAGACCCCCTGAGCACCCGAAGACAGAAATTTGATTTCTAACTCATTTGAAAATGACACTCACACACTCGCTTTCACAATTCCTTTTTAAAGGGGACTCTTTCACACAGCTCATAGATAGAATAGAGGATAAAAAACAACCATGCCCGAACCCAGATCACAGGGAAGACACGCTACTCCTGCTAAAGTACGCCGGCAAAGGTGATTTATTAACACATTATGTAAAATTGCAGAGATAATTCATAATCAACACTAAATTCATTGGTAATTATGGATAATCACTAGCAATTATGCATAATCAACAATTTATCACATTTTTCCATGCCATATGTAAGATTCCAATATTATGTTTTAAAAACTTTACAAATTTCAAAGAATTAAGATATTGTTAAGGAGATAGGCAATCGAAAATACGCTATCTGAAAAATCACATATAGATTTTTCAGAATGAAAAATAAATTTAATATTTTATGGCATCTTATGTAAATGCTACACGAAAAATTCTATTTTGCCTCACAAGTCAAATCTAAATATAAAGTAAACACGAGTGATTCTTACACATTATATATACTACTTACAGCGAACGCATAGGGAGAAGGGTAAATACGTGAGAGAAATCACGCATGATTTAAATGTAATATCACAAAACTTGGTCTCACACAACAATAAAATATTCTCCAGCAAGCAACACTAAAAGACGTTCACTCGCATCCGAGATTTTATGAGTGAAATCTTCCGATGAAAATCTGGGCAGTGATGCATCCTAGCAAAACAGGGAAAATATCGAAACAATCATAAAAGTTTTTATCCTCGATATTTCAAAGTGAAGAAAAAAATTACCGTAAAGAAAAAAAGAGGGAAAATAAGTACAAAGAAAGACCAATTCTTTAACGTTGCAGTCATCCTCTTCCTCTTTTTTCAAGTTCTTAGGCGAATTCTTTCATTTGTGGTTTTGTGTTTCCATTCTGTCATGTTCATCAGTATATTCGAACCCAGTTTCGAATTCTAATATTTTTCTTGCGCAAAAATCGAAGAAATACACTTTGAAAGATGAGATGCATCATTTATTCAGTTTGTTCATTTTTTTATATCGATGCTTGTTCACTTCTCAACCACTAAAATAGTGGGGAAAAAATTTGACAGCTGAGGAATTTAAAACTGAAGGGATTTTTTTTCTTTGATGAAATACTGTCGTTGAGACACGTTTCGGAACCGAAGTTCTGTCAGGAGATAAAATGTTGGAGACGTCCACCTAACATTTATCTCCGCTTTCTATTTGGCCTTACTTTAGACTTACAGTTTGTTCAGGATTCTGTTAAAGCTATAAATCTTCAAGATTCGGGATAAATTTCTAGAAGATTATTTTTTAAATGAAAGAAGGACTACGTTGGACCTCGTATTCAATGTTTTATGAAAGGAAAATCATTTCTTTCTCGCTTACTGGACTTCAGAGTTTTAAGGAACATAGTTTACGAGATTCCGATAGGGATATCGTGCACACCTTCCGACTTACAAAAGAGAAATTTATGTAAAATTGAAGCACCTGTATAGTTCTTATAGTCCTGTATAGTCCTGCACTGTATGGACACCAGATATTCTTATCGCTCGTGGCGTGATATGCAATTAAAAATAGAATTTTAAAAGCGCATATTGGCATTTATTATATAAAGAAGTAAAATTTGGACCAGGAAATGAGAGAATATTTTGTGTTGTTGTTGCTTTTGATCTCAGGTGGTATAGCTGCGGTCTACCACCTCCATGGAACCAAAAACTCTAAAAAGTCCAAAAAACAATAGTGGATCCCTTAAAATCGCAAAAACAGTAAAATTTAAACATTTAGAAATATGATTGGGGGAGGCCTGATCTATTTGCACCAAGGACATTCAGCAAAGATTCACCGTCCGTGTTGGAAGGTGAAGGATTTGGTGTGTCCACTCAAAAAAACGAGAAAGAGCCGTTTGCGGTTTCCTAGAGACGGTGCCACCAACCAGGACTCTTATTAAAGTACCAAGGGTGAGCAGGTGAGACTCTCCAAAGTGCACTCGACTCCATTTTTTTGATAGAGATTTCTAAATAAATTAGTATTGCACCACCATGAAATATGTCAGCTAAGGCTGTTTTAACTATCGGCTATCTCATTACCATTTAAAACAAAACGTGAGGGGACCCACTGAAAGTGTATAGAGTGTTCTGCGTTGAGCCTGGCAAAAAGGTTTAAGATATTCATGCTAATCTTGTCCCCCACTTTCGTCCAATGAGAAAGATGCTGTATAGAGGCAAAGTCCCCGAAGACAATTTCAAAGGACGTGTCGATATATTGACGTCCCTTATAGATTACAATAAGGTTTTTTATAGAGATATTTAAAGTCAGAAGTCTATGCCAACAAGCCCGCAAGCACGCTTGCATTGAAGGAGGAAATTCAAAACTCCATCAACGAAATTTATCCACATTTATGAAAAATGAACATGGGAAATTTCTACAAAATTGTGCATATTTCCAGCAAAATCATAGAAAACACTTTTCCTATGTGTTATTTCCTATATAACCCTATCCTTTGTACTTTACTTTTCAATAAAAATATAGCAATATAAGGAAAAATGGTTTTTATTTAATTCAAATCCAGTGTTTACACGTTGTTCTATATTGTAAAGCTCCATTTTTACTAACCCTAAACTATCGGTTGTCAAATGGGTTTTTAAATAAGGTTGTCAATACTTTACTGTATAAATGATGCAAATTCCTATTTTGCGTAAATTTTGGTACACCCTTTATACATAATTACTAGATATCTAATTTATATATTTATATGAGATGTTTTGCGATTATATTTGTTATGTAAATATAGAAATTAATTTCAAAATACTGATAATAACATATTTTTCCGTTTTAAAGAAATTTTATTTGATATGAATTCCTCCATACTTTTTTAAATCGCAAAAAAGTGTGATAAATTTATAAATGTATTGTAAATTTCTTTTATTTTTAGAATTGCTTCTAGATACCTCAATTCTGAATATCTTTTCATTCTTCAGTCTATCAGTAGAGGAAATGGTTTCTTGGCCATAAAGAAATAATATCATCAATAAAATAGCATCATCAAATTATTTTACAATCTCATTTTAATACATAATTAAATATTTTCTGAATTTTTAAAGAGAAAAAAATTAATAATGTCTATTAACATGAATTTTCATACAGATATGAATTGAAATTAACTTCCATGTTATGGATTTCAAATTTCTAAATATTATCAGTTAGTTATTGTAGCTAAAACAAACACACAATTCCGTTTCATTAAGGAATACTTATAAAATTCAGATATATATTGCAATGAAATATTTTTATAATTTTTCTGAAATATTTTGCAAAAAGTGTTATATTTCCGATCTGGAATTTCACAAAAAAAATCTAGTAGCAAAATATTTAAATTCCATTTGAATAAAATTAACTTTAAGCACATGTTTGATGACTAATTAAGTATGTATGTATTTTAAAAAAGAAGAGGAGATTTTTATGTGAATGAAAAACATAATTTTTGAGAAGACGAGGAGGATATTAAATATTTTCTTTTAGAATACTGAATATATAAAGAAGAAAGAGAAGCTTGGAGATTGGATTGAAAATATCCTTTGAAATTTCTTGTGTCCCAGTTTCTAAAAGTTTTCTCTGGATGTTCTTCGTGAACGTTTTGCTTTCGAATTTCAGAATGTAGGATGTATTTTGTTCTATTTTTGCTATTTTTATTTACTTATATTATTTTGTTAAATTTTTTTTTAAATCCTATCTTCATTATTGATGCATAATTTCTTTTGTATTTCATTCTATCCATCTACTTATGAATTTTGCTGCCTTCAGTTTAGGTAAACTAGTTACCTATAACTTTGCCATTCATTGCTGAGAATTCTTAATTCTTACCCGGAGAGGTACTTTCATATAAAAGACACTGTATTTAAAAATTCAGACAGTTTTCTACTAAAAATATTATGGGAATATTCTTAAATTTTCTGCAGATATTGTGATTATCATTTTTTTATTTTACAAATTATACAATTACTAGAAATTTTATCATATTTAGCAGATATCTTTTTTTTTCTTGGAATATGAATTGTAACTATAATTAATGCAATATATATATATATATATATATATATATATATATATATAATCAAATCCCGATTCGGTCACGGCTGTTCTTCGTGTTCTATCAAGTGAGGTGTGTGAATGTGTCCACATATAAAAAGGGATTGTGCAAGCGAATGTGATACATGAAGTCGTACTCTTGGTCCTAGTTGGCGCTATAGAAAAAAAACAAACAAGGGACGCTCACTCGGCTTAAATCGCTGATAGATAACTGTCAGCAGGCTTGTAATGTGCCATAAGTAACAACACAACATACAATGAAGTTTTCTGGTTAAGAAAGCGTATAAATAAATTAAGTACTTATTTAAGAATTTTTTTATCTCACAAGCTAGCTAATCCTATTATTACAAATGTAGTTATTGGGCGCCAGTTTTTTTTTGTTGCAATTTAATATTCATTGCTGATATGGACATTAAATTTTCGTGAAGAAAACTAATCTAAAAATAAGATAAAAAAATTTCTCGTTTGTCTTATGTCCGTAATAGTAAAGAATTTTTAAGCAATATTCGCCTTCGTGATATATTTCTTAAATATTCCAAAATATAATGATAACACAAAAATTATTCATTTGTAGAAATATTTCATTTAAAATCGTACTACTTATACTGAATACATAAACAATAAGTGTAGATGCATGTAATTTTTAGATAGTCAAATATCACTAAAATTATATATATATATATATATATATATATTATTATTATTTTTAAAATCGGAAGTTTCTGAAATGCCGATAACGTAACACCGTATCTGTAATAATGTATAATATTGTATCTAATAATCTGTTTTTCTGTACTGTACTGTAATAAGATGTATGTCTTTGCAAAAATTACTTTTTCTCTATTTGTATTTTGAAATTTGAGATATCTTAAAGGGATCTTCAGTCTTTCTTAGCTAAGGGCATCCAAAAGTCGTTTGCATTTATGTTTGAAATGAGCTTTTTATTTGAATTTGACTTTTTGAATATTTTACATATACATCCAAAATTAATAATGATATTTATTGTTTTACTCTCTCTGTTTTTAACCTCTCAATTCGAAAACAAAATGCACCAGATTATTTCGACAGAAATTGAAGATAGGAAGAATCATTAAACCTAATAAACAAATTATATATACATAATTAGAGGATATTACCTTTTTTTAATAAAAAAAAGTCATACATTTCTGCTTCTACATAATATAGAACTTTTCATTAACTATTTAAAATGAAGTAAAATAATGACACCAATATTCTTAACGTTGTATGGAGGCGGAACCTTACGATACCAAAATTTATTTTTAAGATTTACAAAGTATAAAGTATAATGCATTTAATATAGATGTAAGATATATCAGCTTATTTTGTATGTTTAGTAAGCAATGCATTGTCATTTTATTTATTCTTAAGATAATTAAATTATGATGTTGAAAACTGAATACTGAATCATTGCATCAAAGATTATGATGTATACTAAGTTTTAGTAATTTTAAAGAAGTAATTCTATAATTTCCAACATAATTTTAACTAATAATTTGGTAAAATGGTATGGGTGTAATGGTATGGTAATTAATTTTCTCGCCAAAATTAATTAATATAGGGAACAGATATCTGATCAAATATTTATTTGACAATAATTAAAGATTTGCTTCAATTCCTTATCGGTAAACGTACCAGTTATTTTTACATTTTTGTACAGAAAATCAGTATACCGAAATTGTAATCTTAACTCAGAACTATCTAAACATAGCAAAAAATATTTCTTTTACAATTTCGTTTTATTTAAATTATATTTCTGATCTCAATTATATTATTTAATATTCTTGTTCTTTTAATTACTTTTTTAACTTTATAAAATCATTAATGTCATAAAAACATTTTTACAACTTTGATGAAAAGATAATTATCCTTCAATGATAAAAAATGATATTAAAAATTATTGCATGTGAATTATAGTATACATTTTTAATAAGAAGATTGATTTATCAAAAAATATTCATAAGAAGAAACTCAATATTTTAAAATTTATTTGCATTATTCCTTGTGAATATGACAGATTTAAAAAAGTGTCTTAATAAAACCCTTATTGACATAAATAAGTGCTTATTTACTTATCTTAAAATAATCTTGTTTATTTATTTTATAAAACTCTTAATTACTTAGGTATAATTTTTTAAATATGCTTGCATTGAATTATTATATATTTAGTATTTATTATCAGTATTTTGATATTATTTTATTGATTAAGTAACAAGTAATGCTATTATTTTTGTATTTGATCATTTATCCTTTGTTCGCATGTTCTCGTTGAAATTATCTTACCTGCATCTGCAAAATGCTTGCGAAATATTACTGAACCTTATAACTCAACGGGTGGTAAACTGCTCCACATAATAAAAATCTTTCATATTCTGCACTTGACATATTTATTGTTCTTGAGCATTCTAATCTGATATGAAAACCCACTACTGAACTATTTTATTACATGATGTCAAAGCAGATCAGAATTTATTTTTATATTCTCAGGGGAGAGTCTATTCTCGCATGGAGAATTCGGTGTAGATGGAGTTTCGGGCGGCAGAAAAATATTCATGTTGACTATGAACTCTGTTTATAGTTATATATTATGTTTATAATGAAATTAATATGTGGTTGCTATATGAACTGATTAAAGTTAGTGATGTAAGTCACATAGAGAAGTTAAATGCAAAATTATAACCATTGACGAAACAGAATTGAAAAAAATCCAATCCTAAGTTCTCTAGGTCCAAAAAAATTATGTAAATCCAAAATATTATAATATGTTTATTGCTGAACAATATAGCAACTGATGCAATAAGTTAATTTCTCGAAATGATGAAAATGAGATTTACGCAACTGCAATTAGATGCATTTTCTCTCTCTCTCTCTATCCGTTTACATATTCTTAAATCTCAGCTGAATGTTGAAATTATTTTCATCAAAGTTTTCAAAACTACAAAAGCGACTATAATAATAAATACAGAAAATTGCTTGTAAATACTTTTGCATGAATCTGAATTTTTTCTATTTGGGTGATTTCATATTCCAAAATATTGTCTTGAAGATATTTTGGAATACAATTTATCATTGCAAGACAAAAATCATCTTAAATATTGCACATTTTAATTATACTTCAAAAACTGTGTTATTTTTAACACACGTAATGCATGTTAATAAAGACAGTATCCCATATTTCTTAAAGTTCTATGAATATTTAAGTAGAATTGTGATTAACATTTCAACTTCACATAATATCTGCTTCTATATTATTTTTATTATAATAAAACAATAAATCATTTATTAAATTCAGCATTGACTGGAAAGCGCAATAACAAATATTTTTCATTCAGTCACAGGCATTTGCAGTTGCATTGCAGTAATATTAAATGATGTTATTGGCTATTTATTACTGTTCAAGGAACAACTTTTTTATGCCATAAAAAACTGTTTACAGAAATGCTTCATAATGTCACCAATGTTATCCCAATATATGCATTTCATAGTTTTTATGTACAAATGATTATGTTGAGCTTTTTTGAATATATTTAAAATCCAATGAGTGAGTGTGGCTCCTTTTCATCATTAGTCAGATAAAAATTTCTTATAAATTAAAGAATTAAGCATATTTTCTATTTAACTTTTATCATTTGCAATATTCTGATATAATATTTCTGGCAAAACTTGATTTATTATTATTGTATTAAAATATTCTTTTTCTAATGTCGTTACTGATTCTCTTTTTAAAAATATGTAAAAATCAGCATATACATTTCCAAATTAATATGTAAAATTTTTAACTTACGTTCAATTTTGTTGAAATACTAAATTTATTGTAACGAATTAAAATTATAGTTGTGTTTTTATAACTTATAGGATTTCTTTTAAAATTCTTTAGGACTTCTCTTTATTTATATGACTTAAAAAAATCAATAAAATCGCACTAATTCCTGAACACCGTTCAATTGGCATACACCACCCACCATCTGGAGTACAGTGTCGGCATTTTGAATAGCTGTTTTTGTTTTTGCCTTTGTCTTCAATTATTTTTCAATAAATGTATATATTTTTTTTGTGTGTTTTGATATTTCGTTATATTCTGAAAGTCATTTGGAAAATTAGATGCAAATTATTTATTAATATTTATTATTATTCATCATATTTTTAACGAGCTTGCTTGATAATTTTCCTAATAAAGTATAATTGAATTCAATATTTTATCTAAATTAAACTTTACATAAAATTTTAATTATGAAATTTTCAACTCAATTCAAAAGAAACTTTCAGAAATATATGATTTGAATCATCTCATTGGATCATAAGTAAGTGAAATATGTTAAGAAATTGGAATTCACAAATTTATTTTATTAATAAAATTAATTAAGGTTTAGGTTTAGTTATATTAGCGTCCAGTTTGAAGCAACACTAATGATATTTTGGGACGGACATCGTAATTTTGAACCCTTGGTCAGATAACGAGGACGACACCTGAGCTGGCACACCCCTCTCCACACCAGTGGAAGGACGTTTGGCATGACGGATTTAATGTGCAACAGACTTCTTTACAGGAGGGCTCTTTGGTAGAACCGGGTCTCGAACCTGAAACCCTCCGGTTCCGAAGCCGAGACCTTACCACCAGGCCACCGCGGTCCAATAAAATTAACTAAATAGAAGTGAAGAGCATTTAAATATCTGATAAGAAATTAAAATTTCAAAATTTATTTTATTAATAAAATTAATTAAATAAAAGATAAGAGCATTTGATTCCTGTTTTGAGAAAATCGCTGTTTCGATCAACATCTATTAAATAAGCTTTATTTAATTTTAAAAAATATGCCAAATTCATATTTTCTATTTTTTTTCCTTTTTATTCAATATATAATATTTCAAAAATAGCTTTATAACTTTTCTTATTTTCTACACAGAAAAATTTTATCATTTAGTTTGATTGTGTGGGAAGTGTTGTGTATTATACACTAAATCCAAAATATGCGAGTGAAATCAAATGATCAAACGCAAGGAAGAAATAGCATTGTAAAAACTAAAAACAAATTCCAAGCACATGCCAAATTTTATGGATAAAATCCCTCGATGAAAATCTGGGAAATGACGCATCTCGGAAGAATCGTAAAAGTTTTCTCTTCGGTGCTTTAGATCGAAGAAATAAGATATCAAGTATAAGAAAGAAAGGACTCGATAACATGGACACATCGATATTAGAGTAGGTACTGCGCTTCGTAAGACGGTGACCAAATTCGACCATTTGTTGGTTCCCTTTGCTCAACCATCGGCTTAGTCGAATCAATAAGCCCAGATTTATATTTCTCTCTTTCTTTTGAGTATTGCATTATCTTAGAAGATATAAAGAAATATGTCCCAAACTATTATGAATTATTTAAAAGAATGAATTAATTTCAAGTTTTTTGCTCAATTTAGCAAATAAAGAAATGAAAAATAATAATTATTATTTAAAAAATTTGAAAGTGAGTAAAAAACTGTAAACCATTTTCTTCAATTTAGCTCTTTTTGAAAACTCATTGTATCGTAAAATTGTTTTAATATCGGGTTATTCGAAATAGAATTTCGAAAGTAGTTGCATACACTCCTTCAAAGAAGAGAATTTTTGACATGAAGGTGATAATTTATTGTGACAGAAAAATTGTAAATTACTTCCATCTCTTTTTTTTAATCTTTTTTAAAACTTTTTATATCAAATTTGCATCTTAATTCATTGTTACAAGAAAATGAATTGTGAAAATAATT
Organism: Argiope aurantia; assembly: GCA_026543865.1. Taxonomy (NCBI): domain Eukaryota; kingdom Metazoa; phylum Arthropoda; class Arachnida; order Araneae; family Araneidae; genus Argiope; species Argiope aurantia. Next base: position 21,168 of record JAPMOR010115815.1, read on the forward strand.
CTATACAATTCTCTAGAAATCGAGTTTCTGTTCTGAAGGAGATAATTTGCAGTGAGAGAAAAACTCTAATATATTTTGCTCTTTAGTCTTTATAATGTCTTCTACAATAAAGTCTAACATAATAGAAAAGGTTTGAAAAAAGTGCATTTCGGAGATTTGATACCTCATGACAGCAATTATATTTGAAGTAATATTCTAGAATTTTATACAACTTAAAAAATTAACAAAGAATAAAATACATTGAATTATCCTCATTTATTATTATGTATGAAGTTATAATTAAAAAGCTAGATTAAATAAGAACTCTTTTTAAGCTTATAAGTCAGAGCCTTACTTCATCTGAATGTAGCCAATTAAAAATCAGCAAAAGTTTTTAAAAAGATATTAATGTGGCATCTTCTCATCAGTAGAAATCAGCACCATGTTTTAGAATCGAAAGGGCTTTGAATTTTTTTATTTTGCTATTAAATTAATCCCCGTCTTTTATATTATTTTTCTTATCAATTGTCAAATAAAAATAATGAAAAGCACAAAAAATTGATTGGTCACCAAGAACACAGTGCACAAATTTTCTGTTGCATCAACAAGGCTTTAATTATAATGAAATTGGATTCAAAATTTTTGGATATCCATCTAAAGGCAGTATTTTGAAATTTTTGAAGCAACATTAGAAAACTCAATAATCAGAAAAAAAATCGATAAAGGTTGAAAAAGTGCACCACGCAGAAATTTGATTAAATAAATGAAAGACGATAGAAGGCAACATAACGTTTTCACTATTTCAAAACGTTTTTGAATACTTTGTACACAAGAAGATAAAAGATTAATTTCAGCTAACTGACATTTGCAACTGATACGGAGAGTAATTGAATGAAAGCTGGGTTTTTAGTGGTTCACGCTGATGAACACTTACCTTTAAAAATGTTTACATTTCTTCTCCACAAAAAGATATTTTAACACTGATATTTTCACAATTATATTGATTTACAGTTTTTCTTCCTCCTATAGAAGACTGTTTAAAATATACTTTCAGAAAAGCTCAATCCTAGGCTATTTTGATTTTTGTACTGTTTTCAGAGATCTTGATACGGGGTATTTATTATGAGAATTCGGGGAAGCTGAATCCTTTCATTACAATGTTTGAGAAAGACGTTTGATTTGGCTTTTCTAGCGCAAGAGCCATCATTGGTCATACTGCTTCATGCACATACTTCAATCGTTTCATTTCTGGCAAGGTTAAAATGAATTAGCTATCAAAAGTATAAAAATGTAAAATAATTACGCACCGAGAATGTATGAATATATTAAATGAATATATGAAGCAATGAATATATTAAACATAAATTTTAAGAAATAAGATATGGACAATGATTCTGAAACAGAAATCAGATGTTACAATGTAAAAAATAAAAACAATAAACAAGTAAAAAGTATTAAATGCACACATAAAAACTAATAGCCTTTAAAAACTTAAAATTATTTCAGCGATATTTCGCAATTACCAAGTCCTGCATGTTTAGAGAAGGTGAATGAAGAAAATATTGACAATGAGAATTAAAAACTGGACATTCAATTAGAATATGTTTCACATTAAAATCAGTATGGCATGCAGAACAGGTAGGTGCTGTCTCACCTAAAAGTAGATGACGATGCATGAATCGCGTATGCTCTATACGAAGGCGAGTCAACTTAACATCAAACTTTCATATAGAGATAGACTAGGAATCAGTTGTAATTTTGAAGAAATGTAACTTGTTGTTGATCTGCACGACTCATGTCTTCTGCCAAGTTAAATGAAAATATTTATTGACAGACTTTCACATCATAATATGGAATGCTATATGTCAGAAAGGATGTATATGTTAGAAAGGAACAGTTTAGCAGCAGAGTCTGCCTCTTCATTTCCGGAAATACCCACATGACCAGGAACTCAACAAAATATGACATTGAATCCTCTACTTTGTAGACAATCCGCACCCTTTATGACAACGAAAAAGTTCTTTCAAAGCTATCATATTGTCAGTACAGATTATAAAATCACGCTGAGCAGAAGGTGAGATTTCCCGAAGAGCACAAAAAATTGCCACTAATTCAATCGTGAATACAGATCAGCAGTTGTGTAGTAGCAGTTGTCATCCGTAACAATTGGTGCAAATGAAGACATTACATTTTAATATTGTCCTTGGTTGCTTAGAATACCTTACTATGATGATATTTATCCATTGAGTATCAACTGATAAACTGAAAATTAAATACAATTTTACAATAACACGTTGGCAGCCTCAGGAATCACCTGTAATTCATAGTGGCTTTGAATTAGATGGTTTTTCAATTATGATAGAGCAGAAAAGGAAGCATTATTAGATAGACAATTCGAATCGCAAATGTTAATCGGGGCAGCGAAAGTAATAAAATATTCTTCTCGCTTCTGTTTGTTTCTCATTGTCGTTTGTTCTTGTTTATTATCCGAATCTTTATTTTTTTATTCAAGCAGAAATTTCTAATTAGACTTGAAGATTTATTGCACGTCTCATAGCGATACATCACTTGTGAAATAACTGTTTGTTTATCAAGTGATGTTCTGAAAGGAAGTACTACTCTTTAAAAAATGTCTATCATTGTTGTTTATCTGATTTTGATACTTGCCGGTCCCACGTTCTTTCTTTTTATTTATAAATCTCTATTGCACTTTTCAGATCATTGGGCGTTTCATGATTGCACAATTCCAAGAATTCATCAGATTGAAAGTATACTCATTAATGTTTCTTCCAAGTAGAAAAATATACCTTTCAAATCATTACAGATAATGAAAATATATTTAATTTTTCATTCTAAATTTCATAATATTGAGAAGTATAGCCCCGATTTTACCACATCAGAATTATTTTGTATTTATAAATAAAGCATTTTGAGATCCTAGCATTTTCTATCATTTTTTTTTTGTTTCCTCTGAGCAGCTTGAAATAATGCTGTAAATATGTGTGAGAAAGAAAAATTGGAAAAAGTTTGGATAAACATTTCATAGAATGTGTTTAAAGAAATATCTTGAATTGATTTCGTTTCAACTTCAAAATATTTAGAGACATTCGAAAAAGGATTTAATTTCTAAAAAAAGATTCCCTAACTTTTATCATATCAATCAAGAACAGGTATATGAAGGAAATACATTAATGTTATTTTAAATTGCGAGTTAAAAGTATTCATCATGAGTTATAGCTTAAACCATATCGTAAATTTCATTGTAATATCCATTACATATTCCAATTTGTGACTGTCAATGTTCATAAATAATTATTTATAATATCTTCCAAAAATAATGATGGAAATATATTTTTTTATTTGTTATCAATCTTTAATGAATGGAAAGATAAAATATTTTCTATTTTTCCTTTAGATTAGACATTCACTCGTAGTTTTAGTTGTACGAATATCCCTTTATAAACAAATACAATTTTGGGAGGGACCTCGTAAATTTGTACCACGGTCAGATGACGAGGACCACGCGTGGGTTTTTACTCCCCTCTCCAAGTTCCTTCGCCACATCAGCGGGGGGGGGATATTTGGCCCCGAAGGCTTTAACGTATACCAGACCAGCTCACACGACGGTTCTTCGGTGGAATCGGTTCTCAAACTTAAAATCCTCGGTTCCGAATCCAACACTTTACCACCAGGTCACAGCGGTCCCATATTCTCACTTAGAAACATCCTAGAAGAAAGGAATCTATGAACGTCATATATTTAATTTTCATCACATATAAAGGTAAGAAAGAAATATTGCAGCTGTTTTGATAAAGAAGTTTTATGCCCAACATGTGATGTGGCATTGTGTGTAAATAAGATGTTTTTAATGTTTTTTTTCTATTACATATAAAAATGTCCTTCAATTCGTTCTTCAAATCGGTAAACTTAGTCATTATTGCAAATGAATTTGCTGCAAAAATAATTCCAGAAATAAATGTATAAAAAAATTCAATAGTTTATTTCATTTTAAATACGTTATAGAAAATAGAGAAAAATTTTAGAAATAAATTTATTTTAATATTAGGATGAAATTACAAAGTAGGCTTTTTGGATCAGATCATCTTGGACTTGAATGATGTATTTATCATTGAAGCAAAACCTGTCTATTCTAATTAAAAAATAACTAGCTTTGGGCAATATTAAAATGGTATTTATACAAGCGAAATCCAAAAAACGAGATGACCATCAGGAATTATGGATTTAATGTCCTAAACTTTTGAAAAGTATGCGAATATTACTTCACAAAACGCAATCCATCACAATGCCTTAAAAAATCTATTTATAGATCAATAATTAGTTTTATAAAATAGCAACATTTTTTTTTACTCCAAATTTTGAAAGATTTGTTTTATCAAAAAAAAAAAAGAAAAGTATAAAGTAGAAATATTCTTTTCTTGTTTTGCAGCGTTGAAAATTATAATGATTTCCTTTTTAATATACATTTACCATGCTGATTTTAAATTCCAATTAATAAATTACTGAAATTTCTAATTCAATTCATGCAGAACAAAGATTAGGAAATAAAAATTAAAATATAATGAAGGAAATTTTCTCAAGCATTACAAATTAAATATTTCATTTATTTCTTACATATTTTCAAGAAATAATTTTTTGAAGTTCTAATTAATTGCTTGTTCACTTTAATCAGTGCTGTACTAATAAAGAAACTCTTAATTAGTAAAGTCTAAAGATATATTCATTATCTTAACAAAGAAAACTTTTATGTAAGTGGCTGAATATAATTAGAATATCTTTCAGCGATAAGCTAATATGTTTTTGAAAGTTGTCATATTTCTCAAAATGCTTATTATATCATTTTAATTATAAGTTCCCTATTATCTTTTAAATTTTTCTCTTTAATTACTCAGTCAAAAAAATAAGACCGCCTATGTGAATTTCATTAGAACAAATTTTTGGATCATGAAATAACTATTATCAGAGATTAATTATTCATTAACAATAAAAGTGACTTCTTCCAATTATAAAATTCAGGCAGAATTTTTAAAAATCACATTGTTTTGAAAATTTCGCATTATTATTTTCAGTTGTCTATGAAATAATTCACTTCCGAAATTTTCTATTTTATTTATTTTGAAAATAAACAATTGAATAAATGAATTTTTTTTCCTTATGTATAATTTTTAAACAAATGTATTAACCGTATACGAGAGAATAGGATATTTGAATTTTGTGCTCATATATCTAATTTCAAAAGTATACTTTTAAATAAAGATCATTTTTAAATTAAAATATAGTTACAATGCTTTTTAAAGCTGTAATTTAACATGAATTGCTAATAAAATGGATAAAATATTTACAATATTACTGCAAAAAATGGGTAATTTCATTTTATTCAAAAATATTTGTTCTCTTAAAACTCTCTTAAAAATCATAAGCTTAAACTTTCTTGAGCTAAAAGATGCGAATTTTTAAATTCTACAAATAAAAAAAAAATAAAAAAATTGCATTTTTTAGTGGTATTGTTTTAGGTGTACATTAAGACTATATAACTTACATAAAATTTAATTCAATTTAAAAAATTATTTAATTTTGATTTTTTTTCGAATAAAAATTGATTATCTTGAAAATCAATAATTTCTCCTTGAAATACAGCCTTTTTTGTAGAAACTTATTATTTTTTCTAATTTTCTATCATGCTTTCCGAATTTTTTATTATTATCATTATTTTGCAAATAAAAAGAGAACCTGCAATAGAATAGAGATTAACAATTTTTTTGTCTGTCACTTATTATTATTAGTAGTAGTAGTAGTATTAGCTAATTATTTCCATGTACATTGGAAAGGAATCAATTCTAAAGCATGTATTTTTTGAAAGCTAAAATAATCTTCAAATGATCCTTGCAAAATAATAATATAGTAAAATTGTGAAGAAACTTTGTGGCAAGATACAGAAATGGAAGAGAAACACAATTAAATGTCAATAAAAATAGGTTTCAGTAAGATTTTTTATTTTTAATTCAGAATATTTTTTTGATATTGAAGAGTGATTGATACTTAGCCTTTAGATCACATATATATAAATTATTTAAATTGTCCATCAGTAAATATTTTTTGATATTATTTTACAATTTCTTAAGTTTTAAATGCAAACTATGTAGGAAGATGAGAAAAATTCAATTAAAAATTAGTTAATTTAAGCATAAAATATAAACATTTCGAAGTGCAGAAAACATATGGTTATTTTTTAAATCAATTTTACTAATTTCAGAAAGATTGAAAAGAAACTCCTTAGAGTAGTTTAATCATATATTGTTTCCAAACACATAAAAAAATGAATCCTGGCTCTGCTTACAAAGTTTTTAAATATATATTAATAGTTGCTGTAAAGAATCATGTTGCTACGAAAATACATTCAGGAATAAATTAACCTCGATAATAGATAACGATGGATTATTACGTATGAAAATACGAAACAATGGTAGTAAACACTGGGGACAAGAACACAAAAAAATTATTTCAGAAAAAAAAAGTCCAAACCACAGATCGTTACTGTGGTTTGGACTTCAGAAAATACTTCAAAGTGCAAAATAATACTGCAAAGAGTATTAAGTGCACGTCATAGGAGTTCAACTTTTTTTATTGTTTCCCAATATAATCAATTTTCTAAAAAACTCTTCGACCCTTAGTTTCTATTAAAAATATCTTCATAATTCTTGTATTTTCAAGGACCTTCACCACAGTGCGAGGACATTGACCTCGCATCCCTTTTGAATACCTGTAATTTATCTTTTTAATGGTGGTACAATTATTTTAAGAAAGTATTATTACAGACTCACAATAATGTGAAATGAAGTAACCATATAAATGATTACATCATTGTTTATAATATGATATTTAAAGTGCATATAACATGAACGATTTAATGTTTCTTAGAACTGCGTATTTAAGGGAGAAAGCATTTTATTCCCAAGATTATTTACTTATTGTTCTCACGACTTTTACTTAATCACGTTTATATTCGGAAATCGAATTCTTTATATTAATTCGAACATATTCTCGTTTTATTTTTTAAATTGAGAGTTTACTGTATAAATTTAATCTTGTTTATGCTTTCGTTTTATCAGAACCGATATCATTTCAAATAAATATCAAAAATAAATATGCATTTATCGAACATAAACGCTAAAATACAAAAGATGCAGTGGATAGATTTTGAAAATATTTATTATCTTGCAATTGATCCTAGTCACAATCGAAGAGCATAAATATCTTCAGAGAATATTCCTAAAAGTCGGATGGAAATAAAAACCTGTTAGATACCATAACATTCCGCCAGACGAAAATTGAAGATTGAAAGTAGATTTTTGGGAAATCATTCAGGTATCAGAGAGAAAAATATTTTGAAATATTGCATTTTCTATAGAATTGCAAAAGTTGAAATTCAGCTGGTAAGAAATACTGGAATATTCAGATATCTTTTGCATAGGATTTTGTCAGACGATATGTCATGTGGAATATTTTCGAACTATTCTCTCCATTTTTAAATTGCAAGAATTGAAGTACATACATTCATATGAAATATTAAAGTTGAATGAATGTTAATGCACATTTTTGACCAATGTGAAAATAATTTTGATGCAAGATGACACTCTTCTTTTCCTAGTCCAAATCTAAAACATTTTTTTAGAGTTTTGCTCTCATCTTTAACAAAAATAAATTCAAAATAATTGCAGCGTAAAAAATGGTTATAACTTGTCTGTAAAAAAGTAACAGGAAGATAAAAAGTACGATGAAATTCAGAATGAAGCTTAATTTTTCTACGTTGCAAAAGATAGATGTACCTCTCTTAGCCTCTTTTCGCCAGGAATTATTGTGTGAAAAAAATTTCTGTAAAACATTTTAAGTGCAAATTACTTTTAAAAGTTTCCCAACAAAAATAAAGATTGAATTTTAAATTTAATAGGTATAAACAAAAAACATTTTAAAATTTCTGCCTTTGCCATATATGGTTTGAAAGAATCAGCCAACTTACTACCTTTGCTTCTAGTTTCATTAAAAAGGGAAGTTCAATCCTAAACATAATTAATAATTTACTAGATGAATCAAACATACTCATAAAATAGTAATAAAAGGAAGAAAAAAATCATTCATCATGAAAACATTGACAGATAATGTTTCATATTTTTTCTTATATCTTGGAAAACTGCTTTTTACTAATTCAGTAAAAATTAAGTACAATGAATATGGATAAATTACAAACTTTATTAATAATATCCTAAATATATATTTATATATCTAATAATAACGAGATAATACAATAAGGAATAGAAATGAATAGACAGTAAAAGAACATAATCATTTCTTATTCTTGAAAATAAATCTTATCATAATTGTCAAAAAACTTTATTAAAATACTGCTTTCAAAATAAAAATTTTAAAATTGAAAATCTAAATAAAATTTTGTTATTTAGACTTAAGAAAATAATGTATAGTGGATTGTAGTCATGAAATGAATATGATCTTCTTTCTTTAATAATAGGAACTCTATGTTTTATTTATAGAATTTCAAATTCAGAAATCAATTCTTCCAACACACAGTGATCCACCATTGGTTACTTAGATTTGAATGACCATTAAGAATACATTATATTTGAAAGAAGATTTATAGATGTTTTATGAGTATTCTGTTGTCCACTGCGAATACTTTTGATTTTATTTTTCAATAGAATAAAATAAGAACATTTCATATTTCTACTTTATCATTTTAAAGGAATTCATAATGGCAAAAAAATGTTTTGGAAAGGAAACCTCGGCACATTCCCATTAAAGTAATGATAGTAAATGACAAATGATATTTCCATGTCCAAGGAAACAAAATGAATGTTTCCAACTAGGTCAAAGAAATAATTCTTGAAGAAAGGAAAATGCTTATTGCCCTTGGATTGAATTCAAATAGATGGTAGAGAAATTTGAATTCTGAATAAAATATGGAGATAGCAATGCTATTGTCCTGTATTATAATAAGAAGATTGTCTCCAGATATATTTATTAGATTTAGTGACTGCAAATAGGAATTACTTATGAGACTATAATTTGGTATAAATAGAAATTTGGTATGAATGTGCTTTGTTATTAAGAACTTAGCATAAATAGCAAACAAGTAATTAAAAAAAAAGAATAAAATTTGAATGATTTTTTACACACATCTAATGATCTATATTTCAAACATATTATTCTGTAATACATAGAAAGTATCATAGAATTATATACATATATTTTAATACATGTTCACTGGTTTTCAAAATGATAAGAATAATCATTTTGTTTAATTATAGCGAAAATTGCTAGATGGGGTTTGAAATGAAATTAGATATTTGCATATATTCATATAAAAATATAATGAATGCAGAATTTATGGCAACGTTATAATATATTTACTGTCATAAAAGTATCAAACTTTAAAGTAAACATTAAAAAGAAGTGTCGATGAACAGAGGCAATAAGTACAGTTGCAGTACCTTTACAATGTTAATTTACTTAGGGAATTGGTCATTTTATGAGTCTCCAAGGCTGTCGATTCCATTGCTCCAGTATCTATCCTCCAAGTCCTAAATATTTCTGTGAGGAGGAAGCCGAGCTGTTATGACATATTTTCATGGGGCTAAGATTGAAAGTTCGGGCTAGTCAATGCATAAGCCATCGAAATATTTCACTTTTTCATAATTCATCAATCAATGAGGCATATTTGGAATTTCATTCTTGCGTTTAAAAATGAAATTTTGCCGAACTGAAGCCGACTTTCAATCGTCTTCTCAATCTTGAAATCCTTGGGATTGCTACATGGGGTTAAAGTACAAGTAGTCATGCTTATCTATTAGTTTTTTCTTCAATTTACGGAAAATAATGATAGGGTGGCAGGCAACGATACTGAATTTTTCAGAATTTCGTCCACCAGATGAGCCATATTACAACAATAATTGATGTCCCTAAAAGAAAGATTTAGAGTCAACAACATCCATGTAAAAGCGATTAAAAGTCTCTAAAATCTCATTCCTTTATTTGAAAGCTATCAATATTGCATAAGTGACTTTATACACATCATTTCAACTTATTTAACATGAATTTGATTATTTTAACATTAAATCAAGGCGAATGAGAGATTTTTCTGACCACTTATATGAAAAATTTCTATTTAGCCGAACTACTGATTCTCGACTTAACGTTGCTATACAGAGAATGCCATATGTTTAATATCCCAGAAAATTATTGGCAAAATCGAAAGAGTTTTGGTGTTCGGTTTCTAAATCAACGAATTCATATATTTGGGATATGTTCTATGACTATTGAAAGAAAAGGAATGAAATCTTGGAGAATTCTGTTCAAATTTTCAGAGATATAGTTGGATATGTGTTACTTTTGACGGTACATCTGGGATACAAATAAACATCACTTGTTGACAAATTAAGATAACATTGAGGACGTTCTAAGGAGAGTAATTGTGAAGTATCAAAGCCCCCAAGAAAGCGTTTTAGAAAGAATGTGTTATAGTAACAGTATTATTTAAAATACGAATTCAAGTTGCAAAGTCTATATAAGCGTAAGAGTGGGCCATATCTGCTATTAACAGATTATATTTTGTTTAATTTTGTAAGCCTGTTTTGGATTTTATGAGCGTTAAGGATACGTATACATGAGCATGCGCGTGGACATTCACTATTGTATGGTATTTGTCTTAATATAGAAAACTTATTTTTGAGTTTAAAAAAATTCTGCTCTGCACGTGCGGTGGTAATCAATTAAAAATTATGTTCAATTAATTTGGAGAACATTTGTATAAAAATTAAACTTTTGAGACTTAAATCTAATTATTAATAAGATAAACTAATGCTCCAGGTTGTTGCAATTACTTTTCAGCTGTAAAAAGAATAACTTACAGAAGAATTAAGAATTCAATACAAATTAAAATATAATTTGAATGTTCAAAAATATATTCTATAAATTGAACCTCTCATTAATTTGCATATATTGACCTAATAAATCAATTTTTTGAAAATGCTTTGTTATTAATTGTTTCATAGTCAAATACTTCTTACAATTTGTACATTTTTATTCATTCCTTTATCAAACATTAAGTACAATCTGTATTTAAAATCCGAATTGATTGAAAATGGTATCAGTAACTTACACAAATACATTTATGCATTGTCTGATAAAAGTATCCATGTGTATTCTTTAATATTTCTGAAAACTAGAAAAGTGCGAATGAATAAAAGAAATTTAATGAAAAAAACTTACCATTAAAATGATTCTTTGTTAATAATATACTTAAAATGGCTCCACTCGACTACCAAGGATGAAATTAAACTTAATTATTTTCCATTTATTCTAAAAGAATAAAAACATCCTCTATCTCAGTAATTAATTGCATTTACATGTTAATTTTCCCTCTTTTCAACCTTATTTAATTAATAGTTTCAGAAGAACTTCTTTCCTAAATAAGTATTTTATCGACTTTTTAATGGAAAATAAATAAAAGAAGTAGCCATTTAATTATATTCCTTTTTGAATAATCAGAACTATAATTTATGAGATATCGAAATAAATTTTAAAAAAATCAATAAAATTAAATTAAATTTAGAGAAAAATAAGATGAAAAAAAAACTTTAAATGTTTTAGACTTTTAATGGAAAAAATTTTCAATTTTACAGACCTACTAATAAATTGATTTATGTTTCTTTTTTGAAATTTGTTAATTTATTGAAGGTCCAGATATGAAAAGTTTATAGAGTTGTATGTATTTGATAATCAGTCATTACGGTTTTGAAATTTTTAGAAATTAATATTCAATTAATCCATTAATATTACAAATTACTTGAATAAGTTTTTAAATTAAAAAAAATTGATTTCTGTGTCATAAAATATTTAGAATAATAAATCACAGATTTCAAGTTTTAAACTAAACAAAATTCTACTTTCCAGCTCTTTCTTAAAATATTTTTAAATGCTTCATAGCTGCAAGTTTCGTTTTATCAGGTTACACTCTTTTACAATTTTATTGTCATACACATATGAGTTTTCTTAATAATCTGAATGTGAATTTTTTATTGAATCATATATTTCATCAACTGACAGATGTTTCAGATCAAAAATTATTGCTTCTAGTAGATTTCTGAATCCAGGATATCATAATTTTTTACAATAATTCGAAAGAATACAATAATTCGAATTACAACAATTGCAATAATTCGAATTACAACAATTACAATAATTCGAACTATATTAATGACTTGATCGCATTCTTAGAAATATTTAAATTGCAATTGTCTTTTTTAAACATTCACTCGCTATATATATTATATTATATTTTTAAAAATTAAATTTATTTACTTTTATAAAAAGATTGTCATAATATATATTAAAGTAGACTATCATAATTTATATTTTAAAGTTAATTTAGGGCTTATTATTTCGAGCGAAAAAGAAAAAACGATAAAAACGCATGCCTAAAAATTCATTTATGCACAAACTATCATTTCATTTCAAATTGTCCAATTTCTAGAATAACTATATTATTCTAATAAACGATCTTTCGATTCGATGATGTTATTTTTTTTCATGTTATAACTTTTCCCTAATGGTCATTTCAATTATCACAGTAAAAATTTAAATCTGAAAATAATTTTATTGCATTTCTGAAAAAAAATTGTAGCGGAATTACTGTAGAAAATGAATGTCTTATATAAAAGAGCTTATTTTATACATCAAAGATTTTAAATGAAATACAAAGCATTTTGAGAAGAAGACAAGTTGAATTGAATTGTAGTAACAGTTTTCTAGAGCTAGTGTCAGGATAAAACATTTTTTATCTTCAGAAGAAATTAGTAGTGATAAGTTACAATATTTTATACTTTTATTAGATGAATTTTTTTTCATATTTCATAAAATCAAATTCAAAATATTTATCCGAAAATTCCATTATTTAAAAGCAAAGATTATTATCAGTTTAAAGGATTCTTTCTTATTAGGATTAGCAGTTAAATTTAAATAACAGAATCAGCTGCTAAAATGATCTGTTGGTATTTACATCAATAAAGAAAGATGTCCTTCATATAAAAATCAGAAAAATCATTTCTTGTCGGGAATATAATTATCTTGGACAATATTTGTATAAAGCAAAAGCGCAATTCTAACAGCAATAGGCTTAAACATAACATGGTTTTTGAATCAATTTTTGTGGAATAAATACATTATTGCATCTACAGGTAATGTTTTTTTGTCTTGAAAATCTTTTTTCCAAATTTTATAAGATATTTACTACATTTGCCAGGATACCTTTTCTTAAAAATAATTATGAAATTATTACGAAAGAAATGTTCGATATAAAATCTTCTAATTAACTTAGCGAACGATTGTGCCACAACACATGTGCATCTATAAATAAATCATATGTTGTCAGCAGCTTAGCTAATAAAATGACAAGTCGAAAATGGGACATAATAGATATTTGGAATAATTAAAATCTTCAAAGCATCTAAAACGAAATACGTTTCGCTTTTTATTAATCAAATAATAAGTGTTTTGTACTGTTACAAAATTTAAAATTTTTCCCAGTAAAGATGCAATTGAAGCTTTATTTATACACTCATTACTGTGAAATTACATTGACCGGTAAATGTATATATTCGCCAGTTATTATCAGCATTCTCACAATTACTTGATGAATTTCTGAAGGATTTGCTAATTATAAATATTTTTCAATTATTTGAGAAAATGTCGACCTTTAGCAAGCACCAATGGTGAATACTAAATAAAATAGGTTTCCTTTTATGTTAAGACAAAACTGCATCATTTAAATGAAACTTTTATATTAAAATAAATTTTTATAAATATAAAAAAAGAAGAAAACTCAACTAAAGGTATATGTATATAACTTTTTGAACATAAAATGAAATGCACACTAAATGAGAAAAGAAAATATTAATAATTAATTTGCAACGAAATACACACAAAAGTTAGACCAATACAAATTAAACTGCTCAGAAATTAAAACTTACTGCTGATATTAGCTGTAGTGGTATTACTCTGTAACTGATGAGTGATTGCGATGTTTATTGCGGATAATTGTGAGCATCATTTCTCACGATCATCGGATCATATTAAGAAATGATAAAATGAAGATTCCTTTAGGAAATGTTGGTGAATCCCAAGCATGCGCAACACTTTTACTGTGATTGGAAATCATTTCAGACCAAGTATTACAATATGACTTTTTTTTCTGATGGCACTTGCCATGGAGGAGCCCGCTGATTCCGAATTCAGCGATTTTAAGCCGAAAGAGAGCGTCTCTTGTTTTTAGTAGCGCCAACTAGGGCCAAGAGTACAATTTTGCTACTCACTCATCACATTCGCTTGCACAGCCCCTTTTTTACAGGTGGGGGGGGGCGGTACATTTACACATCTCATAGATAGAACGGATGAAGAACAACCATCTCCGAAAGTGGGCTCGAACACAGGAAGCGCGGGGAAGACGCTTTATCCCTTCGCCAGGACTCCGGCAATGTGACTTCTAGTCGTCCTAAGCCTTCTACAAGCACATAATCTTGGTATGAAGGTACCTTATATAAAAAAAAGGTTCATAAGACGAATATTAACAAAGTTATCAGCGAAGGCAAGTGAAAATATTGTCATCCCTATGGTTGGGCAGTTCTGACAAAATTGTGCGTTGTCACTGTATTTTGTTAAGGAATACCGAAATGAAGATTCAGTTGGGATACTTTTGGGAATTCCGAGCAAGCGCAACGCTTTTACTGTGATTGGCAATCATTTCAGACTCATTATTATAATGTGACTTCCAGTCGTCCTAAGCGGTCTACAAGTAAATAACCTTAGTATGAAGATACCTTATATAAAAAAGGTTCATAAGACGAATATTATCAAAGTTATTCGCTAAAGTAAGTGAAAATAATATGTCATACCAACAAAATATTAAGCTTGTAAAATTTTCTACAGAAGATAAACGTTTTCTCGACCTATTAATAGAATAAATTTTAGCATTAGGAATAAAATTAAATTCTGTTTGGCACACAGAGGAAAATGAAAGTTCTGACTGCAGAGTTTCAATGATATAATTACTCCACGTCAGTTTAATCTTTTTTTAATATCAAAATAAATGCAGAATATGCTGTTTTTAATCACCTAGTTACTGTATATGTCTTTTAAGTCAGTGAGAAATTTTAATGAAATTCGAAGAATCTAAGGAAGCTGAAGAATGCAGCTTAAAATAAAATGAAATAAGTGAAAATAATATACCAATTTAGCATTATATTTCATCCAATAACAATCAACAGACTACTTCATTTGTAAATTTTTCATAATATTAAGACAAAATAAGCATTATTTCGTCTCATTAAAATAATAAATTTTAAAGAAGACTATGAATTATTTTCCGACGCACAGAAAGAAATGAAAATCTTGGGTACAGAGTTTTAATGAAGAAACTTTCTACAGCAGTTAACACCCTTCTTAAAGCGAATATCAGTGATGATTATACTGCTTTAATCAACTAGTCACTGTATCTGTCTTTTAAATTATCGGGGCAGTTTAAAAAATTTGCAAAATTTAAAGAAGTTGAAGAATGCAACTTAAAATAAAGTGAAATAAGTGAAACTAATATACATTTCATCACAATATTTTGTCCAGTATTAATCAAAAGATTATTTAGTTTCTAAGTTTTTTCAAGAAGACAAAGCTAAAAAATATTTCAGCCGTTTAGTCTCATTGATTAAAAAGTATATAAATTCTTTTCTGGCACACAGGGGGAAAGGAAATTCTTCATTTCTTAATTCAAAAATAAATGCTGATTACACTGCTTTAATCAGCTAGTCACTGAATCTGTCTTTTATATCAATTAGGCAGCTTAGTGATGTTTGAACAATTTAAGGAAGCTGAAAAATATAGATTTAAATAAAATTATGGTAACCAATTTTTTCCCCTTATATACATTTTTAATTTAGTAATTAAATTAGTATTTAATTAATACTGATTTAATTTAATTTAATTTCAAAAGTATTTACTGACTAATTGTAATACTTTTTTATTATTATCATGATGATGGCGCGTCTGCATTACCACGGAAAGGGGGTAAAGTAGCTTTTGAAGATAAAGACCGCTGAGCACCCGAGGGCAGAAGTCTGACTTCTAGCTCAAATGAAGATGACACACATATATTAGCTTGCATAAACCATTTTTACAGGAGGGTTCTTTCTATGTTTCGTTGAATTAAAATCGCATGAATTTGTATAATAATAAAACTTTCTCAAAGTGACAATGAAAATGTTTTAAATCAAATCGCTTTCGTAAAATAGAAAAAATAGTTTTTTTTTCTTTGAATCACACTTTTAACTCATCGTTTATTTATTTATTTTTTGTTATCTTTTTTAGATAATTTCTAAAATGGTTGATCACAGACCGCCTTTTGACACCAGTTGGTTCCCAAAATTTACTGACTGTGTTTAATTTTAATTAAAACTGTTATGCAAAGCTTGATGATTGCATTTAAGGAAATGTATTAAGTATTCAATTGCAGCAGACATTAAGTTTTAATAGTCTTGCATTTTGCCATTCATTGTTTTGTTCTCAGCACTTCATTATAATGCAAATTAATTTTCTTATTCCTTTATTACCACTTTTCAAGACCTGTTGCTTTACTGGTATTAAGAATTACTTAAAGATTAATTAGATGCTATGTTTATCTTGGTTTAGTTGGTTTATTGACAAAATATTTGAATTTAAATTTATATTATTTTAAAACATTTACATCCTTCTTTTCAATACGATATGTTTTTTTTCTATATTTTTTTTATTACCTGTAACTTTATTTATTTCATTGTGTTAGAAAAAAGGGCCGAAGTATTAAAAAGTGGATGCTTCTAAAAAATTAAAAATATATTTCTTTCTACTCACAAAACATGGAAAAGTAAATTGATTGCTTACATTCTAAGCAAATAATTTATCCGCGTATCGCTTGTGAACGGTAAAATTTCTCTTAATTTCGAGATCATAACCAAAGCAGTTGAAGAAAAAGAAGAGGCATTATTAAAGCAAAAATAAAATGCTTCGAGTTTCATTCAAACAATGAAATACATTATTGCAAAAATTATTATATAATAATTATATATAATCACTTTGAAAGTTTTGAAGTTTATATATGATAAATCTGGTTGTTCTAGGTCAGCGGTTATCCTCTAGATGGTGAACAATGACACTGACATATGGGTATATTATGTTTCATTATATACATATGGATATATTTATGTTTCCTTTGAGAAAAACAAGAAATAAAGGACTTTTAAAATTTATTAGTCAGTAATTAAGAGGAAAGATAACCTTTTCTATCTTATCTATATTGATATGTTCTTAGATTACATTTGCTTGGTGATAAATACCATCGAATAATTTCTTATAATATCTCTAATAGAGCTACGCATATTTAGAAATTAAATCAACAACTTTTATTTTCTTTTTATTTCTTGCATTTGTTTCCAAAATACTTATTTATGTAAAAGCATTTCTGAAAATTATAGGCTTGTTAAAAATTAACCAATGTTTCAAAACAAAAAAGAAATCAAGAAAAACATATATGCATAATTTATTATACATAAATGTTTGCTACTAACCTACTTTGATAAGAAATGCGATTTTACACACTTCATATTCAGACAAGAAAATGTATAACTTTCTTAAGCGAACAGAAGTTACAAATAATTAATTATATCACAAAAAAATATTCATTTCAAAAAGCTTTACCATTGCAGCAATTTGTTCCAAAATCTTTCACACAATGAGAGATGCTGATATATCTACACGGGATATTAGCATTAAGCTCAAGTACTTTTCTACAGAACGACTCTACTACAGCGAATGTGCAGCTGAATCATCTCGTATCTGTTTACAGAGAAAGATAAATATTAGCGGAATTGTGACTAGAATACTGATAAGCCACTGCTGATGTCAAGAAAAAATAGTAGCTCGAAATCAGATAAAGATTTATACCAAGAAATCAATTATCTTATTTTTATACTTTCGTAACAGTAGTTAGGAAAAGTGTTTTTCGGTACCACGTTTAAAGATATCTATGCTAAAGATATTGGAGATCGAATTTAAGATTGTATTGAAATGCTTAAGCTTCAGTTTCTTACCAAAATAAAGTATTTCTTTATTTAAAATAAACCATAATGAAGATATTTTAATTGATATTCAAGATCATAACGAAGGACAAAATATCAATTCCATAAATATTTTAAATCATTCTTATTTAAGACTTTCATCATAAATCGTTAAATATATAATGATTATTTTGAGTGTTTTCACTTTATACGTAAAACAAGGTAGAAAAAATATGGTTAAGATTATACCACATAAATTAAGAGGGAGAAAGTTAAAAAAAAAAAAAAGAGTTTAGCAGAAGACTTTATCAAAGGATACCTTCGAACAAAAAATTCAAGAATAGGATTATTTTTCAACTAGAGACTTTCGCTCACGCTTTAACACCACGTGACCTGCGAAACCCCAGAATTTATTATTGAATGGCAGGCCTTTCAGAGAAAAAAACTCTTTGTTTTGAATTCCTTGCCCGAAAGGATGCTTGATGAAATCTTCAGATTGGATTCATTTTTTCACTTTCTTTCCCTCTTATGGCTATAATCTTTAAGATTTTGCTATTTTGAATAATTTGTGTGTAAAGTGAAAAAAAAAAGCTTTTTTCTATTTTGAACAATTTGTGTGTAATCATTTGTGTTCTCAGATTTGAGAGCGTTTGCGAGCTCTAAAGGCATTGTTTTTCAAAACGAAATTCTCTAACGATTTAAGTTATATTAATAGGGATTTTTTTCCTTATTTTTAGTTTTAGCTTTAATTATCTTTGGAAATCCTTTTTTCACTTTATGTTTGTTACTATATATATTTATAAATCGTAAATGATATGAAGAAAAAAAATAATGCACTTGAAGGTAAAAGTATAAAACGAAAAAAAGAACACTTTATCATACATATGCTCATTGTTATTAAATTGTTTCCCCATCACTTCATAATATTTCTAAAAAGGCTAGTATCGTGTCAAATGAGATTAATCACAAATTTGCGATAAAATTATAATAAATCTAATTTTTTATAACATTTTTGAATAATTTTGTTTGCTTATTTTATGTGGTAGATTTTTATAAACGCCATCTAAATATTTTGGAAATTTTTATAACATTTCACAATATTAATAATTTTGGTAACATTCTTTTTATGAAATTAATTAGAATTATTATATAAAAAAGAATTAAAATGAATTAAACTCCAAGACGTTTTATAATTTCACTTTTATTTCGCATCACGCACATTTTTGTTTACATTAAGTACGACAATCCAAAGCCGTTATTTGAATTCATACTTATGTTTGGTTTAATATTCGAAAGTTGCTAAATTTTTATAATCTCTATGAAGCTCGTTAAAGGTTATCTGAGTGCTATTTCTACCAAAGGAAGATGGCACAAGAAGAAAAGTATGAGCACTATACTCTCATTCATCAGTCAGGAAAAGAAATGCAAAAAAAAAGTAGTAATATATCTAATGCCATGACAGCAAAATATATGACATGGAGAAACTTTTATGAACTCCGTTGAAGGAGAAAAGCATTAAAAAAAACCGAAACATTTTAAAAATAACCATTTCAAAGATAAACCAGAACTTCAAATATCCCCAAATCTTGAAATCAATTAGAGCGAAATAGAATTAGTAAATAAGCCATATTCTGAAAAAATTTCTTTATAATAATCGGATATTAAGTTATCTGGTCTAACAAATAATTTTACATCAAGATTAAATTGTCCCAAAGTTCTAATTATTAATCAAATAACTATTGCAAAATGTTAATCCAATGATTTGGACGTCCCAGGTTCGAGCGTGGTCGTTAAGACGGCATCCTGGCATAAGTTTAGCGCTTCTTCCCCTTGATCTGAATGTCCCGGGTTGAAGTCCGGTTCGGGCATGATTGTTCTTCTTCTGTGTTCTATCTGTGAGGTGAGTGAATGTGCCTCCCTGTAAAAAGGGATTGTGCAAGCGAATGCGACGCTTGAAGTAGCTAAGTCGTACTCTTGATACTAGTTGGCGCTCCTGAAAAACAAGAGACGCTCATTCAGCTTAAATCGCTGGCAGAAAACTGTCAGCTAGCTTGAGAAGTGTCATAAGTCACAACAACAATTTTAACTATTGCGCAATAGTTTTGGAATTCCTAAGTCCTATTTTCGCATAAGCTTCGTTGTACGATTAAAATTTCTCTTTTACATTTTTATTAATTTTATACTGTACAGCATTATTAAGCTTCAAATTATCGTTGAGGATTTTATTTTGTGATAATTTTCCTATTATTCATGCTTTATTTAATATTAACTTCCAGAAATACATCATGACATTAATTTAAATAAATTATAAGTCGCAAATGAATCTGATTTAAATTTACCTATTAATCTTGAAAATAAATTCACGAGAGTTTACTATCTACAGTAGACTTATTATGAAGAAGAAACAATTGCGAGCGTAGTATTATAATAGAAAGAGTAATAAATTATTTTTCAGTTTAAAGTCACTCCTCATGAAGCAGTTCTAAATATTTCTTTGCAGACAAGATTTTGTTAAAAGAAAGTTATAATTAAATAAGCAAAATAATTAAAGCTTTCTAAAGCCGTTTACCAAATTACGTAGATGGAATGAATAATGGCATATTCTTTAAAGTAATATTGAATGCTATATTAATGGCTAATTCAAAATTCTCTGAATTTTTGCTTAAGTAGATTTAAATTTGTAGCATATAACATTTTATAATTGTTTAGGAATACCAGTTAGGAAAAATCTTTAATTGCATATTGTTAGAATATTAATCTTCAACAACATGAATACATTAGGTTTCTTTATATATTGCTCATTTAGCATGCCTAACTTTATACCGTTTATGAAAATAGTGATTTTAATATTTACATATATTACCTTAATCCAACTGTCAACCAAATTTATCTTCGTATTTTTTACTTCTATCACCATATATCATACATCTACTGTTTATATTTTATTGTGAACTAGCCGCCTTTGGCGATCAGCCGGTTTGCCAGAATTACCGCTCGCTACAATTTTCATTTTAAATATTTTAAGTAACTGGTCTCTTAATAGATTCTCAAACAAAACATTTTTAATCTTTAAATTTTGATAGTCATACCAAACTTATACTGTTGTTTAGATCGTTTCGTTCAATTTACTATATATATTTTGCTAATTTGTTGTCATTTCCGGTAAAACTTCAACTTTAATTTAAAGTGTAAATGATGAAATTACAATTAATATAAAGATAATTTTAAATGAAACCAAGCGTTTTATTTTATTTATCATCTTTATTGTTATTTATTTATTATTATTATTATTATTGAATATGAGTATTGCAAACAGAATCGCTCGGAATATAAGTCGTATGTGAAATACAAAATATTTTTCATAATTTATGTAATATCTCAAAGAATAATTCAACAAAAATTTCTCATATTCAGCATAAAATTCAGTTTTTAGTTTTGCTTTCAAAAGGATTGAAATGAAATCAATAATAATATTTTGTTCCGGCCTATAAATATGTTTTAAAAATTATGAAGTCTAAATTTAATGCAGTAAGGTATCATATTCTGAGAAATATTCTGGACACACCAAATTTTAAATGAATGAATGAATGTTTCGATTTTCCACGATCAACTAAGACTTATTTATGAAGCTTTGAATGTTAAAAATTTAGAAAAACTGAACATTTTCATAATCTTAGGCCAATTAATCTTGAGAAACCTGCGCGCTGATTGGCGTATTTTCCTTGAAACGATCGATGGAAAATCTAAAATGATCTTTTTTTTATTGAATAGTGATATACAAATTTTCATAAATCAGTCAGTTTAAGTGATTGATTAGGTTGATTGGAAATGAACTCTTTTTATTTAAAATATTAGTGTTTCAAGAACATTTTGTTATTCGTGATTTCTACAGCAGAAGCTTTATATAAAATCAAAAATTCGTTATTTATTAGAGCATTTATTGAATCAAGTTACATAAAATATAATCATTTTCTATTTAGGCCATTTTAGCAGATCTGTTGTGTTCGTGCGTCAACAAAAATAAAATGCATACAAACTTATTATGAAACTAAATCTTATTACTTTATAGATAATATTATCAAATTTACATCAACATATTTTCATTCAAAATTCTAGCATCGTTTTTAAACAACAAAGTAAAAGTTCCAAAAATATCACTGTTGCCAATCTGAATTTCACAACTATTTACAAAATAAAATTTATAATTATTGAAATAATCGTTAGCTACTTTTAAATAAAATATTTACGATTTATTTCGCAACAGATCTGTGTCTAACTAAAGGTTTACAAATCAGCTGTGTGGTCCTGATTTGAATGGATATCCTGTTCATATTATACATAACTTGCCTTAAAATATAACTGATTTATTGGATTAATAATATAGAGAGTGTAAAAGATTATAAAATAATTTTTCTTGAACTTAATTTTTAGAAAAAATAATAGTTCATATTTGTTTCATTTCCTACAGACACGTGCCGAAAATTATATTTTTGCTGCTTTCTTTTCCAAAAAGATTTAATTTATTTTTAATTGGAGCTTTAATCAATGTGATGGCAACACTTTGAAAAAAGCTATTTTTTTCCCATGAATGCAAAACGTGCTCGTACAGCTTAAATTTTATTTTTATTTTGTACGAAAAAATTGTTGAAAAATATAATTAAAATATTTATTTAAAAATTCATTAAAAATATACATTTAATTTTAAAGTTAAAACATTGGTATCATTTAAAAGATAAAATTTTGATCTTTAACTTCATGTCAAAATCTTTTTTGTGTGGTAATATTTTCGGAAGTTATAGCAGAAACACGCTAAAATTACGCTTAATTTTTAAATAAATAAAATTCTAATTAAAAATTCGAAAAAAATTACCCCCAGGTGCACATTCCCGGCCTCCAAGGTATACACGTGCCAAATTTGGTAGCTGTAGGTTGAACGATCTGGCCTGTAGAGAGGCAACATACACACAAACACACACACACATTGAGCTTTATTATAAGTATAGATTAATAGCTGGCATGCAATTTATAGATTAGCATAACATACATGTTGCCACAACATATATTTAAAACTTAATAATAAAGCCTGATTTTAATTTATGATCATGCGAACAAAAACGCATTCGTGTAGACTTGGTTGACAATCGAAGTTCCGATTCATTGGATATTACTTATTTTTCTGCAGAATTGCCAAAAATATAAAACAGTACGCAATAATCTTTAAAATACACCACTGAATAACAACTCTAAGTGCAATATTTTGAATAAACTTCCACAAACTTCATCCTATATGTATAACTTCATTTTGCAATATAGGTTTCAACAAGGCAATATAGGTTTCAAATTTCACCAATTTATATGACAATTTTTTTGTATATTATATTTTTGAATTATTAATACGTTAATTTGTTTTTAAAATTCAAGTTGTATAAATTGTTAATTTGTCAAAATTGTTTAATTTGTTCAATTTGTTAAAATTGAATTGTTTTTTTTTTCAATTATACAACTGGTTCTTTATTTAGTTAATTTAACAATATGTATATATTTTTTTAATGAAACAATTGGCTTTCATTATTGTTAAATAAAGTTTCCAAAATTACGCATCAGTTCAAAATATTTATTTTATACGAATACGCATCTTATCATATAACTGGAAACATAATGCTTGAATTCAGTTTGAATTTTCCAAAATAAATTTTAATTCAAATCATATAAATTTCATTTAAAAATGTACATTTTTGATTTTTTTTTCTATACTGAGTATTAATTCTTTCGTATTTTGCATCTCGAAATTCCCTTTCATCCTTCAATGTTTAAATTTATTTCTTTAAATAATGCTTTTAAATACATGATTTAGTATAAGCTGAGTTTATTTGGAAAAAGCAGAAATGCCTTTTGAATTCAAATCGAAATTTTTGATTTCTCACGAAGGCTGCGCATCACATGCGCATGATCATGCTTTAAATATCCACAGCTTTCACAAATGTTGCTCCATTAAAGGAAGCTGTTTAGCACATATGGAAACAATGCAAGCAAAATTATAATTTGACATATTTTTACCATATCCTACACAAAATTGATCAATAAAATACAAAGCAAATCATAACGTTGAAATGTCTTTTTTTTATGAAAATATTAGTTATTTTTGTAATCAACATTCTTAATATCTAAACAAATGTTTTTTTAAACACCATTTGAATTTGGGAAGTTCTATTCATTTCTATATCTGTATAATTTCTTTTATTATTATTTTGCATCCTTATACGTGATTGAAATTCGATAATTTGTACAATCTTCTAAAAAAGAAATCGCAATAAAAAACTTCTTAAAAATATCTATTACTCAAATTTGTTATAAGAGTATTTTTTACAATATATTCTGAAATTCGTAAAATATCGAATCAATAGTTTATATTTTTAAAAATATTTGTAAGTTCTTTTAATGCTACATAAATTGAAAAAAATAAATGAAAAGTTCATATGGACCCCAGTATTTAAAAATACGACAGAAATACAAAATAGAAGGATGTTTGTTACATACATTTTTTCAGCGAAAATTACCACAATCCATTCAAATTTAAAAAGTCTCTTTAACTGATATACTTTTGTCTACTATTTATCTTCCAATATATTTTATACAAAAAAAATTAAAAATTGAAGTTTTTTTAAATAAAAAAAAACTTTTTTGAAAGCAAAGTCGCATAGTCGTATAACAAATATTCTTGGGATATCACGCTTGATAGCACAGATTTTTATCTCACACAATAGCGAAACCGACTTCTCAAAGAAACACTAAAAGCCTTTCACTCGAATTCCAGATTTTATGAGTGAAATCTTCCGTTGATACTCCTGGAAGTGAAGCCTCTCAACGGTATTTGGGATATATCCAAACAATCATAAAAGTTTTTCCTACTCAGATCTTCCGAAAGAAGATAAAAAAAAAAGATATTTGAGGTAAGAAATAAGAACAGTCAAACAGCGACGCATCAACTTAGTGTTCTCTTTCAAATCGATGACTGAATTCCAATATTTGTTGTCTCCCTTTCCCGCACACACGGAAACAGCTGAATATGTGAGCTAAGATTTTATTCTTCTTTTGCTTCTAAAAATAGAATAAATATATATAAGGTAGAGAACACTGCATGTACATAGTGTGTACGCTTGAATGAGTAAATATGATGTAATCTGTAATACTCGATGCATCTTTTCCAAACGTTTTTTATGTTCCATCCCCTTCAGCTTTCAAAGAAATGAAAAATTGTATTCTTTACAAAACTGAGGAGACTTCATGCGAAGCACAGCTAAAAATATTTTTTTCTTTGGTTTAAAGATATAATGTCATGACAGCACGTACCAGAGCTATGTGTATATCTGGCAATAAAAGCGAAAGTCTTTCAACTTACACGTTTCATCTGTTTTGGTTTGCACTTAAATCCCATTTTTTTTTCTTTTACAAAATAATAAATCTTTGATATGCGGGATATATTTAAAATAATAAAATTTTTGTCCGAAAGTAGCAGTTTAATATGTTAATTTTTGTTGGGTTTTGTTTTAATTTTAAATGAAATATACATTTATTATTTAATTCAGCAATTTACATCATACAGATCAGATTTAACTTTTCATAACTTTCATTTCAATGCTATGATATTTAAGAAATTTTTGACAAACATAATTTTTTTGTTATAAATTAATATTTTTGTTATAATCAAGAAAGAAATGGTTTCTGTTCATATTGTGTATTTTTTGTGTAATTTAGAAGTAAATATTTTTTTCATAGAATAATATCCAAGAAATTGAATATATATTAACAATAAGACAAACGAAAAGCGTAACAGCGCATACCATTCAGTTTAAATTGTAAACGTGTTTTCATACACATTTTTCAAAAAGTGATTTAGATGAAAGCATAGAAAAACTGTTTATCCTTTATTTAAAAATTTGAAGGAAAACATATATATTGTAAATTCAGTTACTATTATTGTCTTATCTCAAATCCAGTATTATAGAAGCCTCTGTCGTATGAATATAAACCAAGATAACCAACAAGTGCGTTCATAGGTAATGATACTTTATTCTATCAGACAGCTCGAAATCATAAATAGAACTATACTGCAAAAACACACAGTGAAACCTTGCGAGCAATCAGAA
>JAPMOR010115815.1:60369-104006 GCA_026543865.1 Argiope aurantia
TATATATATATATATATATATATATATATATATATATATATATATATCGCAAAAATATAGGGAGTCGGAGACTGTAAAAAATTAATTAAAAAATAACAAATGCTGTTTCTGCTATGAGTTTTTTTAAAGTGAAAGTACATTCTTAAAGGTTTCTTTTCGTGCTGGTAAGATATGGATTTGATGATTTAGGGATTCGTAATTTACTGAAATCGAAAAAGTACTTTAGAACCCATATTTGCAAAACTATTAAAACTTAAAAAATAATAAAAGCTATAACTTGTAAGGAATTTTATATTCTATAATTTGATATACGCATGCAGTATCAAAACAGGGGAATTTTAAAGATATTCAAGACAAACTAAAATGGGAACCAGAAAACAGCGCTGCAACATCAGTACCAATGTTCCCATAGAGCGTAGTCAAATTCGAAAGACAAATTCAGAGCAAGGATAAAAAATCACCAGAAAACATAGGGCCGCAACTAGCGTTTTCCAATGAAAATCGCAAGTTGGGTGGAGTTCGCACGCTGGATGCTTGATGCCACACAAGAAGATGCACATTTTTCTGCTAGAGTTGTATTCTCAGATGAAGCCTGCTTTGTGAGAGAAGGTGTTTTCAACACGCACAATTCGAATATTTGGCGATTTGAAAATCCTCATATCATTATCTCATAGAATATACAGCACAAGTTTGATATTTACATCAGGGCAGTCATCTACTTGGACCATATCTTCTGCACGGACACCTATATAGGACGAAGTCGAAAAATTAGCATATCAGCTGAACGAAGAGGCAGAGCGGACAGAAAGACCAATCAGGGGATTAAGTAAGGTGATGTACGGTAGCACATGCGCAGATATGCAGGTACATGTAATGTGGGAGTGTCTGAGTACTATAAAGCATGTTGTCGGTGTAAGATCAGTATTTCTGGCAAAGCGATTGCACGCCGTATAGCAGTTAAAATCACACCGAGTTGCTGCCTCAGCGAGAAATGGCGAATAATCAATATGTTTGACGACATCTGGATGTTTTTACCCGAGGTCGAATCATTGGGAAGTTGGAGGAAGGCCGCAGTGTGACAAGTGTGGCTGCAGAGTTCGGAATTGCTCACAGCATCGTTTCACGACTTTTGAGACAATTTCAAACTACAGGAACAGCTATACGGGGGTTCAGTATTGGTCGTCCACGAGGAACCACACCCGCAGATTACCGGTATATTGTCTTACAGGCTAGAAGAAACAGTCGGCAGACAGCGGGAGAAATCGCTAGACACACGACACAGGCGACTGGACGACCGATATCGCGTTTTACCGTGGCCGGAAGACTGCACGGTGGTGGTCTGTTTGCACGGCGCCCTATACGGTGTGTACCTCTAACGCCTGCCCATCGGAGAAGGCGTTCTCTGTGGTGCCGGAAACACCGGAATTGGAGAGACAATGAATGGGGACGAGTACTCTTTACAGATGAGAGCAAATTCAGTCTGAGTAGCGATTCTCATCGCATACTCATCTGGAGAGAGCGGGGAAGCCGCAATCATCCCTCGAACATCATTGAAAGGGACAGGTAAGGAGGTCGCGGTGTTCTCGTTTGGGGAGGCATCATGCTTGGTAGTCGTACAGACCTTCACATCTTCGACGCAGGTTCAGTCAATGGGACCCGTTATTGTAACGAGATTCTTCTTCCATGTGTGCGTCTTTTTAGAGGCGCTATGGGTCTGCAGTTCCTTTTCATGGACGACAATGCACCATGTCATCGCACAGTAGCTGCCGAACAGCTCTTAGAGAGTGAGGATATTGAACGTATGGATTGGCCGGCACGATCTCCGGATATCAATCCCATCGAGCATGTATGGGATTTTCTAGGCAGACGCTTGGCAGCTCGTACCTTACCACCAGTAACAATTCGGGAGCTTCGATTGGCGCTGCAAGACGAATGGGCAGCAATGCCTCAACAACTCATTGACACCCTCATTCTCAGCATTAGCAGACGCTGTGAAACCTGCCTAGCAGTCAGTGGAGATCATATCCCCTACTAAAGACCGGATGTTTCTTGCTGGACACCCATCGCAGGGATGTTTCGGCTTTCAGTCGCATTGCGCTCCATGCTACTTTTTCAATAAAGCTTCTTTTTATCCCTCTGATTTCTCTTTTAGTAAGTGTTGCTTACATTACACATGTCCTTACGGGGATCTTACGGTATTAAATGTGTTGATTTGGAAAGCTTTTGTACAAAGTTATATTGAAAAAACCGTCTCTTCCTTAATTTTTACACACCAGTGTATATATATATGTATATATAAGCATTGCCAACACACCGCATTTTCATATTCTTTAAAATTTTTATTATATTGTTCAAAAACTGATTAGCATATAGAAAATTTCAACTTTATCAAAGACTTTACAAATAAGGGATAAACATCAACAAACCAGTTTGAAATTATATAAAAAAATGTCATTTTACCTGTTATCAGATGTAATTTTATATGTATTTCTATTAATTAAATAATACAACATATTTATGAATAACCTATATGATGTTACTATTTTTAAAATTAAAGAATGCAATTGGTTGCGCTATAAATATAAAATCTAAAAGTTTTATAAAAATGTAGAAAAAAATAAAATTATCCTCTTAAAACAATCGCCTGCTCCATATTTCAGTTAAGTAGCTTTATAGATTGATCAGAAGGATTTTTCATAATGTAATTATAAAAATACAAATCAAATTAATCGAAAGATAATGTGGATTAGAATAAGCTGATTACAATTAATAAATTATATTTCACAGAAATACAAGATTGATTTTTTTTAAAGAAATCATTCAGAAACAAACTGACTATTAACAAAGATATTTATACCAAATAAAGCTCTCATAATAATGTATTGATTATTTTATGTCTTAAAAATTAAAATGCATAAAATATTTTGATGAAATAGCTTATACATCATTATACAGTTCTTTCATATTTATTCTTTTAGATATGCGTGTGAAAATTTTAAAAAAAATGCGATAATAAATCCTCAGGTGATAAAATTATATTATTATTGGTGTAAAAAATCTGTATTATAATGCAATGATAAATATTGCAGAAGTAAGGAAAGTTTCATTTTTTTTAAAGATTTTTAGTAAAAGGAATCTTGTCATCGTTTAGAATAAAAATGCGTTGTAGAATGTATGCGTTTTAAAAAATAAACGTTGTAGATAGATTATGTTACAGAAACGTCTTATTATTTCCTGATAAATTGCTGAACACGAGAATATCTTTGGAGGGGAAATAGTTTCTCCTTTTCTTTCCAGGTAACGAAAGGGATTTTTCGTTCTATCTGGAATAATTGAATTAGCTCAGTAAAATGCTAAAATTAATGAACGTCGCGAAAGAATTAATTTATGTTCAGAGTAAGCTATTTTTTTCTTTCCTAAATTAAAACATCATCTGAATTTTTGTTCTTTCTTGTCATTTAAAAATACAAATATGAATATTTTCCCAATTCTTTTCCTTCAACTTTCATACAGTGTGAGAAAACAATAGATACTCCCTTTCTTTCACAAATTTAGAAGATAAATATATTTCTAATAAAATTTTGAAGAATGTAAGGCTGATAAATTTTATATGAATTTATTATATTTTTAATCAACGTTATTTGACTGAAAGATTCAATTTTATTTTAAAGAACACGACTCAAAATTACATTTATAACTATTACAAGAAACAGACATTAAAAACTTAGCAAACATGTTTGGAACTAGTCGACGAATGAGTAAATTCCTCTACTAGTCATTTCATACCAAAGGCTATGCCTATATTTATCTGATTCTAGAAATTTATTTTGTAGCATTTTTAAGTTGAAGTATTCATACACTGTAATATTAAATTGAAAATATTCTGCGAAAAGTCTCATAGCAACATGCATTATGATTTTGACTTAATTGGTTTCGATGTAGGTTTATTTAGTTTAAATAAGTGTTGTTAATCTTTATATACTGGTATTCATCTTCCAAATATTATTTTCTTACTCAACATAAAGCTTTCAAATTAAAACATCATAAAATATATGCAACAAAACCATTGAGATTTAAGTGTAGAATATAAAATGTACAAAAAAGCTGAATAAGGAATATCAATTCATTGTGAAAATGTGAAATAAAGATCACAAATGCTGATCCTAGAAGTACAAGATAGAGGAGTAGAGCTACCGTAAATTAAATATATTCGAGCATCTTTTATTAAATAACAACAGCAGTACAATGAAGAAGATTCAATGTCAATTTGCAATAACATCAATACTCCAACTAGAGTATTCACTGATTCGCTCCAGTATCTTCTTTTTTTATAAATCTTCCAACATGGCATGGAATTTTCCAGAAGAATCTCGATATTTTTGTTATTAATAAAGATAGAGCAAATATTCTCGCATTTCTCAGAATCTTCTTTATTGTTGCAAAATTGTAGTGAATTTCAGCATCTATATCGGGTGTGGTTTCATTTTTCTGGCATCTACCTGTTTCCATTTAAATCTTTCCTTCTTAATATGAGACCAACGATATAGGGAAACAGCATTAAATATTTGTAACATATGCAAGAACAATACTCATAATTTTA
The DNA here is from genome assembly GCA_026543865.1 of Argiope aurantia. Lineage (NCBI taxonomy): Eukaryota > Metazoa > Arthropoda > Arachnida > Araneae > Araneidae > Argiope > Argiope aurantia. The sequence continues at coordinate 64,970 of JAPMOR010115815.1, forward strand.
CAATTCTGATTATTACTGTTGTCATCAATAAAGATATAAAAGTTATTAAAATATGTCCACATTCATCATAATTAGGAGAGATATTTTTATATTCTTCTTAGCAACTCTTTTAAGAGAATCGTAACTGTTTTGTTTATAAATGTCCTAGATACTAACTTAAAAATTATAAAATAGGTGTAATTAATTCATGTAAAATACTATCGCTTATTTAATAAATTTTCGTAGCTTTTTTTTTGCTCCTAAAAGAACACGAACACGATTCACACGAAATGACTCTCATTTCAAACATGTTATAGCTCAAACATTTTTTTATTTTGAATTTCAGCATTTGAACTCTGAGTAAAAATATTTTCAAAATAAATTGCATTGTTTTGTTTGTTATGAAATAGAAATAAAAAGAAAAAAAATGATTCGAGCTAAAGCAGAATCTATCGTATTATCTAGCAACTTTTATCGCCATAGCCCTTTCCACGAAATCTCCAAAATGTGCAATTTCTCGCTCAATTTCAGAGTGATAAGAAAAACTTTTCTTGCTCAAAGACCTCGAAAAATGCTGTTTTGTTTCTTTTCTATGGCATTTTCTTTCTTTTATACTCAAAGGAATGGGAACTCGTGGTGATCAAGGTTCAGGATGAAAGCACTGGTCTATCTTGTATTGGAGTACTTCCGTTAAGGGAAAGGGAAATGAGACGGAATTGGGACAAGCGTTCTTTTTCTCTTTTTTGCCAAATGCAATGAATCTTTAAAGCTGATAAATTTGTTCGATGTTTGTTCTTTTATTGTGACTTTTTTCTTGCTACCAACCATGGCTAAAACGTAATAAGCGATTTTCCAGGGAAAGTGAATTAAAGCTCTATACAATTTTTTCAATGGTTTATTTTCAACTTTCTAACTAAAATTTTTGCCATCTAACTTTCAATGCTATAAAAAGTGTATATCACTTCTGGAAGGATTGATGTATTTTAAACTTTTCTTTTTATTTATTGAAAACTAGTCACATCTGGCGAACATCTAAACAGTCGGGGATTTTGGTTACTGTTAATTTCAAATTCTTTAAATATAGCTTCGTGTTCAACATTTCGACAAATCGTAAGATATTAAAGCTGGTTATTTTAGCATATACATGAACATTCAGCATATACATGAGCCTTTCTAATAAAGACCATTTCCACAACATCAGAGTGTTATTAAAAACGTAAATTTTTGGTTCATGTAATAAATTTTACTGTATTTTAACTTTACTTCTTCGTGTCTTCGAAATATGATATACACAAATGTTTAACAAAATCGTTTTTCCTTCAGTTTTCAATAATGAAAAAATTACACCATTAAAATTTTATGAGACAATGAAACCAGAGTATTTTAAAGAATTGAGCAAATCCTTGACTGAAGAAATCAAAAGTTAGTTGTTAGAACACACGAATATATAAGCAGTAATATTTAATAGTCTACCCTCCTAAGTTTTGAATTTTATTGTAAATCGATTTATAAAGTGTTTCTTACATCGTAAAAAGAGATTTCTCTAAAATATTTTTGAGATTATTTTATGTGTAATTGCATTTATAATATTTTTATATTCACCTCTAAACTGTACATGCAATAAATTTAGATTCCTTAGCACTCCAAACCTTTATAGTTGTTTCTGATGGAATGCTCTCTGTTTAGAAGTCAACGATTTTAAGCACAAAGGGAGTGTCTTTTGTATTTAGTGTAGTTGTTTCTTATGGTACTTGCACTTTTTGGACAAGTCCGTTGCCACGAAGACAGCGATTCAAGCCTGTAGGGAGCATCTCTTGTTTTTAGTAGCGTCAACTGGCCCAGAGTACGACTTTGTCACTCATTCGCTTGTTTTTTGTAGAGCCAACTAGAGCCATGAGTACGATTTTGCTACTCACGCATCACATTCACTTGCACATACCCTTTTTACAGGGGGTCCTATTTACACATCTCACAGATAGAACAGATGAAGAACAACCATGCCCGAATCGAGACTTGGACACCCTAATCAAGGGGAAGACGCACTACGTCTATGCAGGGCTCAGCCACTTCTAACTTTTACTGAATTTATATGCAATGCGCAGTATATTAACCGCAAAAGCTTCTAACCCATAAAATATATTGAATTCCTGGATATTTTTTCCTTCAAAGTACATCAGTATCACAATTATTTTCCAAAGTGTTTTTAATTAATTACAAATTAAAATTAAAAATTTTTAAAACGTATCATATATTAAAATAACAAATAAAAACTAAATTAACATTGTAAATTAACATTAAAAAATTACAAATCTTACCATAATCATTTTCTATATGCATGTATAAAAACACTCACATTTATATATATTCATATATAAAACTTTATATGTTTATTTAATTTTATCTTTAATAACATTTAGAAAATAAAAAAACAACATTCAAGCAGCAATTTAAATGATATAGTAGAAGTTGTATTGGTTCTTCATGTTATTAAATTCCATGGAAGTGATATATATGTGTATTTTAATATTCATATATACTTTAATCTGAATAAATTTCAAATTTACAAATTCATTTCCTTTAGTCGAAAATTGCGCATGTATCATATATTAGAAACATTTGGATATTCATTTACATTTATTATTTCTACATTTATTACATTTATTCTTCTACTTCTTAAATAGCTTTTCTTTCACAGAAAGAACTTAAGAGGACATATTATTAGAAACTGTCACTTCATATCCAGGTTTACTCTTTCATACTGAGAAAATAATAAATTCTTTGTAAGTTAGATGAGGAAAGAAGATATTAAATCTTGTAGGAATAAAGCTGAGAAAACGAAAGGAAATATATCATCAGGAATCATTTGTGGGAAACATTACAAGAAATATGAGTGTATAACAGATTTAGTATTCGTGATTCACTAAATTAGTAAAAAATTATATTGAAGAAAACAATTTTATCTTTTTCACTTATTTCTCGTTATTTTTAAATTTTCTACATAATTTTATTCTAGAATTCTTCCTTTTTTTTACAAATACTTGCCAGATTGTGTGCTTTATAATTGAGAATAATATAATAAGCATTTTATATAAACTGATTTTAAATTTAGAAAACGATTTTATAATTGGAACTATGTTATTACATTGAAAATTGATAATATATAATAAAATAAATTTTTATAAAAGTACAATGTTAAACAGGCATTTTAAATAATCATTCATAATAGAGAAGATGATTTAAGATCGAAAGAATGGAATCAAGGCGAATTGAATATAAAAATAAATACAGCAAAAGAAATTTTGAGTTTTTAAGCTCGAAAATATAGCAATTAAAATGAAGAATTAATGAGGAAATGAAGGGAACATAAGCACGCATTCTCATAAAAATAAAGAAAAGATGAGTAGTTTTGTCATTACCATGTTTTATGATTATTTTTTTTTATTTAGTTTGCAAATAGTTAAACAGAAGCATTATTTACTAGAAGTAATTTTAATACAATATTTAATACAAGCAATTTTAATAGACTGACTATAACAATAACGATTTAATAACAGTTATTGTGAAGTAAAAATCGAAAATATTGTATCAATTCTTATTTTAAATTATACAAATTTATTTTCAATGAGTAATAATTATTAACTTTCTTATTGCAAAAATAAAAAAGAAGTAAATTCCTTCAAAATATTTTAACATCCGTTTGGTTTTAAATTCATATTAGAATAAAGCGCCTCTAAAACTCTAAAAACAAATTATATTTTAACATTATAATTTCATAAAATTAAAAAAGAGAGATAAAATCAATTTAAAGATCAAATTATAAACATAATGTTGAATTATGTGACTTCCATCGTTTTTGGATTAAGTATAGCACAACAATTATTAAAAGGCAATATGAATATATGTTTTTCTGCTTCACTTTCAGTTTATCGTTAAACCTTACATTGTAAAATATACTGCAACCAAATTTGGCCCCTACATACATCGATGGATATAAACATGTAGCTTGGAGATTTTGCGAAAACTTTCTCAATATTTTAATTAATACATTATTAGAATTTTGATTAAAATGACATTTTGGAGAATTTCTGCAATAAATTCCGGAAATTAAATTACATATTCTCAAATTTCAAAATAATTGTCACTTTTTATGATGTAACATTAATCTATACTTATAATAAAGCTCAATGTGTATGTATGTGTGTGTGTGTTGGCGCTCTACAGGCCAGACTATTCAACCTACAGCTACCAAATTCGGCACGTGTATACCTTGGAGGCCGAGAATGTGCACCTGGGATTTATTTTTTTGAATTTTTAAGTAGAATTTTATTTATTTAAAAATTAAGCGAAATTTTGGCGAGTTTCTGCTATAAAAATTAAAATTAAGCACATTTTCATTCATGGGAAAAAAATTAGCTTTTTTCAAAGTGTTGCCATCACATTGATTAAAGCTCCAATTAAAATTAAATTAAATCTTTTTGGAAATGTAATCTGCAAAAATATAATTTTCGGCACGTGTTTGTAGGAAATGAAACAAATATGAAATATTATTTTTTCTAAAAAATAAATTGAAAAAAAAATTATTTTATGATCTTTTACCCTCTGTATATAGGGTGTTTATTTGTTCCCGGACCCATTTTGATGTTTAATGACTCATAAAATAATGAAGATATAAACAAACTTAGGGCATTTATTGATGGAATAACTCATATATTTTCCTTTTCAGGTTTGAATATTTTTACTTTTGTAAATATCGTTTGCGCGAGTGGTTAATTTCAGATAATTTCATTTTCCAGTCTAAATATCTGTACTTTTCTAAATATCGTCTGCTTATTAATTGCATTTTTCTCTCTTTTATTTTTGGCAACTATTGAAATGATATTGTTACAAACCTGCAATTCGGCTTCCCAGCATAGTTTGTTCCATCAACAGAAAGAAAGTTTTACAGTCATCTGAATGGGACAGAGTCCAGGTGGCGCGTCAAAGGTTCCGGAGCTTGGAGACAAACTTGGCGACCATTTGGCGACTTTACGACGAATTTGGCGACTTTGGCGCCAAAATAGATAATACCCGAAACTTCGAGAATTTTCCCGATCCGTCCAGTAGGAACCGAGATACGCCTCGAACGTTCCTGATTGGTTGAGAGGCTTCTAGCCCCGCCTCCTGTGACCTATAAAACGGGCTGCAGCTGCCAGTAGTCAGAGTGGACGGAGTGGTCGAAGAAGAGTAAGCGGAATCGACGGAGCGGAAGTCAGAAATCCGAGCCAGAGTCGGAGAAGAAGAAGACGGAGGAGTCGGAAGCGACTGAGGCAAGCTAGTGCTGAGCTGAGCTGTGCGCTACTGTCTGCAGTAGATCTGGTTGTATGCTGCTGTTTGTGCTGTTGTATGCTACACGTCTCGGGTGAAGATAATCGTCTTCTGTGCTGTATATAGTTGTCGCTTTGTGCTGTCCTGTGTGTCTTCGTGTAAATTAACTTCGTTATTTCTTTTTCCATTGCCGTCTGATTATTGAGCTTTCTCCACACCATATAACTTCCACTATCCAAACGAACCCCGGTAAAGAAATTTCGTAACAATATGTTTACTTTTGATGTGTTTGTTCTATGTAGTACTTTTGTATGTGATGTTTTATTCGAGCGGATATTAAGGAGAATGCATACAATACAAGAGAAAGCACAGATTTTATGGTGGTCATAGAGTTAATTTTCAATCAACTAAATCAGTGATTTTTAAGAGTTAATTTCCAATCACTTAAACTGATTGATTTATGAAAATTTGAATATCACTATTCAATAAAAAAAGGGTAATTTTAGATTTTCCATCGATCGCTTCAAAGAAAATACGCCAATCAGAGCGCAGGTTTCTCAAGATTAATTGGCCTAAGATTATGATAATGTTGAGTTTTTCTAAATTTTTAACATTTAAAACTTTATAAATAAGTCTTAGTTGATCTTGGAAAATAGAAACATAAATTTCATTTATTTAAAATTTGGTGTGTCCAGAATATTTCTCAGAATATGTTACCTTACTGCATTAAATTTAGAATTGATAATTTTTGAAATATATATTTATAGGCCGGAACAAAATATTATTATTGATTTCAATTCAATCCTTTTGAAAGCAAAACTAAAAACTGAATTTTATGCTGAATCTGAGAAATTTTTGTTGAATTATTCTTTGAGATATTACATAAATTATGAAAAAAAATTTGTAGTAAAACTTAAATACCGAGCGATTCTGTTTGCAATACTCACATTCAATAATCATAATAATAATTAATAAATAACAATAAAGATGATAAATAAAATAAAACGCTTTTTTTATTAAAAAATATCTTAATATTAATTGCAATTTCATCATTTACATCTTAAATTAAAGTTGAAGTTTTGCCGGAAATGACAATAAATTAGCCAAACATATATAGTAAATTGAACGAAACGATCTAAACAGTATAAGTTTGGTATGACTATCAAAATTTGAAGATTAAAAATGTTTTGTTTGAGAATCCTTTAAGAGACCAGTTACTTAAAATATTTAATTGAAAATTGTAGCGAGCGGTAATACTGGCGAACCTGCTGGTCGCCAAAGGCGGCTAGTTTAATAATAAATCGGGAAAATTACATTCAGCAAATTTTTTAAAAATAATTTTACATTAATATTTGAAATGAAATAATTAGTAAATCTGAAATTCAAACACTTTTTCTTGTTCTTATAAATATTTAATCAAATGATTTCCTTCTTTTTTGTTAATTAAAGAGGAAGCACGCTTTCAATGATTGCGTAGTTTTCTGAAGGAATAAAATAGTTAAATTACAGCATCCTGAAGGTTGAAGTATAGTTTAATCGGACAGATATGTTTTCCATACGTTTAAAAAAATACTGCATGAGATTCTACTCTTCTGAGATGCTTCATAAACTAATAAACATATCAGTTACAAGGTTATTAAAATAGAATGTACAAATCGATGCTTAAAATTACACTCATTGGTGTAACCATGTGTATCATGTCATACATCAACGAGTGAATTAAATATAACTGCAGCCGATATTCCAGATGAGCTTGTTGTTTGCTAAGCGGGTTAGTAACAAAAAAAATTATTGAAAACTCATCTTAAATTACGGAACAATGAATTTCCATAGCAATTTATAGAATCGTTTTAAAGAGTTAAGTGAGTATATATTTTGATGAAACTCGTGAAAGTATATTTAATTTGAAGAAAAGGCAATCGTATCCCTTCAAACTTTCAGAAAGTTCTGGAATCCTATTTTATAAGAAAACTTATGAATATAATACCTAGCTTTGGTTTTTTTTAAGAAATAAAACGCTTGTATTGCATTAGTTAATAAAATGTTTTATTCGAAATAAAATTAGTGATTTTTGAGGTGCTGAAAAGTTTACTTCTTTCATGTCCTAAAACACTTAATCGAAACCATAGATGAGATTTTATTATGTTTCTGATATAATTATTATATTGGAATCGCTTATTAAAAATAACACTTAATTATACAATTAGGTTAAATATCGCATTAAATTCTGGTATTAAACAGACTAAATAGATACTAGATTTGATTTAGAAATTTGGGTTATAGATGAAATTTCAAAAATGACATTAGAGATGATAAGAATATACTAAACTAAAAATTCTATATTAACAACTGATTAATGTGCCAGTGATTAAAACGTTCGTCTTACTAAATCAAGATAACTTTCAAAATCTTATTTTCCAGATGTTATCATAATCTCCCCAAATTTGAAAAACCTGTTTCTTCAAATTATATCTATAGAAAACATGTGTCAAATTGAACGATGAGGATAAGAAAAATTGCTTATGATAGCGTCAATTAAGGTTTCACTACTTTTTAAATGGGTTTTTACTTCATATAATTCCACGTTTAAGATTTAAAAAAATACTGTGTTATGCTTTCAATGAATAAATAATTTATTTTCACTAATAATAAATGGGAATCTCTTTTTCTACGTATGTTTGCATCGGTGCTCCAAATGAAAGAGCATTCTTTTAAACCTATCATGTTTGATACATATATACTTCAGAAGGATAAAAATACTTATTCGGTACATTTTTTTTTCATTTTGCATCGTTAAAAAGTAAGGAAATTTTGGAATTTTTTGTGATATATTCCGAAATTATTATTAGTGCATCATTTTTTAAAATTAAGAAACTGTATTATTAATGATACTAATTGTGTTGTTAATTTTTCCTAGTTCAAAATTTGTAGAAATTTTAGAATTCGAAATTTAAATGACATAAATATAAATAAAAATATTCACAAGGCTCTTTTATCCCCATCAACAGAAAATAGAAACAGTAGGCCAAAGAACGCGCCTTTTTTTTTTACCTAATTAACTTGAGTAAGTTAAATAATAATGTGATATCTTAATGGATGTCATTGATCTTTTACAATGCCTATATGTTTTTGTACTTTTTTGATTCCTAAATTTTAATCTTTCCAATGCATAAAGAGGTATAAATTTTCAAGAAAATTGAAAGTTTATATAATAAGTTAAAGAAATTAATACAAAAACAAGTAAGAACAAATATTTAAAAAACTCATAACAGAATATGATGAAAAATATATTTTTTAATATTTATGCGCGCTAAAATTTCAGAAAAAGAATCTTTTTGTAAAATCATATATTTGATTTTCTCAGAAAATTAAACACAGAAAGTTTTTATTTAAACATTCCGTTGGCTTTTTTAGCTTATTAGAATACGAAATTCATGTAAATCCTACGCACATTGGTAAGAGCCAACGTTTCTACATGTAAAACGAATCTTTTTGGTTCATATTAATATAATTATGATCATTATAATCTTGATTAGTACTTAGGCCTCAGCATATCATCTCAACAATTTAAAGAATGTCGTAAAACGATGAAGTGATTTAATAAACTAATATCTTTAGAACTATCCACGTCTGGAAAATCATTCAAATATTTTAATGATTACGTAATATGATTTCTTGAAATGTTAATCTCAAAACAGAATGTTAAAGATATTCTTAATGGAGGCAAAATTGATGATCCAGACCCATGGAGCAATGTTGAAGGTTCTTAAAGATTCAACACTATTGGCGTTATTTATGTTGAATCGGAAGTTTAGAGATCCTAATAGAGGATTCCACATAATGTCATTCTCTATCAGAAACATAACTCCTACTGACAAATTGAGGTGAATTTTTTAAAGAATTGATTACAGAACGAGCTCTCCAGATGTTTTATGCAGAGAATTGCTGTTATTCTGCCATTATTTAACTGTTCTGCTAGTATATCATCAGTGTTTATAGGTAGCGTTGTTTGTATACCATGAACTCTCTTTTGTCATCTCTCTTTCGCGTTTTCCTTTTTTTTTGGGGGGGGAGGATATTTTTGGAATAATGTGTCACCTTCTATCACCCTGCTAATTAGATTCATTTACGATACCCATCAGGAAGTTTCAGTAACGGTATAAAATTAATTTTTTAGGGAATGTTTCAAAAATCTAGTGTCTATTATTATTATCAATCATAAAATTGGTATCTTATTAACACTGTAATTCAGAATGATGAATTTGTATAGATTAATTCAAAAATTAAATTCAAATAAAATGCAGAGAAATTCAATATATTTTAAATTTTGCCGGTTATTGATAAAGAAAAAGATTATGGTATAGTTTTTCATGAAGCCATGACCTGTAATCTACACCTTAAAGTATAATTCAGGATACAAGTTATGGTTTGCGTTTTTGATAAGGAAGCAAATCAAGCTAAAATTATTGATGAATAAAAATATAACAGCAATAAAACAATATATAAATATAATATATAGTTATTTGTAATGAATTCTTTAGGAATTATTTTTTTTTTTCAGAATCAACTTTACAAGCAGCAGATCATTGAATCTGAAAGAAAATAAGGATGAAAAGATGAATGTAGGGCTTACATTTGATGAAAAGATGAATGTAGGGCTTACATTTTGTTTTAATTTATAAATAAATTTTTTAAAGGCAATCTGAAGCCTAAAAATAATAAAATTTAAATTATTGATAAAAATGATTTTAGATACAATAACAGTGAAGAATTTTTGAAAGGAAAAAAATCCTTTGTAAATTTATAATTAATTTGATACACAAAATGAAATTCATATCAAAAGTTTCATGTCTGCCCAAAATGTTTTAACAAATTCTAATAAACAACATTTCTAAGGCAAAATATGTGTGAAATAGTACAGAATTTTTCTTTTTTGAAAATATTTTATTTCTAGATACTCGTAATTAATATTTTCATGAAAAATATGAATTCGTAGTAAAAGCATAAACCCATCATATTGTAATATAATTGCATTCATTTGCACAACATTCAAAGCAACTTATTAATAAATTCGATATAAAATAAAATTGCATCAATTTGTAATTAAAATATCTATTGTTCCTAATAAACAATTAATTCTTCCTAAAAAATCCTTTACAGTTTAATCATTATTTTTTATGCTCTGCTGTTGTACTCAACTGCTATTATAAACTGTATTTATTTCTTTTCACGTAATACTTAAGGAATTATTATGAAAAATAAGAGGACAGTATATAGTATATTGAATTATATACGTAGTTACAACATTAAATCTACATCATAAATCATTTTGCATAGAAAAAAATTACTTTAAATTATTTTTAGCTATTATATAAAAATGATAAGTCAAATTTCAGTTGATATTGCTGATTTCAGCAATTGAATATTTTACAAACAAAAATATTTGAATAATTCACTCAGTTTTGAAGTGTAGGCTTGATTTCACTGTATTTGTTATATACGAGAAACTATACTAAGTTGTATTCTTTGAAAAAGCCTGAAAATATTCTATTGATAAAAATATATTGAAGTTTGAGACATGTAATTAATATATAATAATTCATGTGATTATTTTAATAGAAATTGAAAAAAAAATAATAATAATCTGATTTCTGGAGAGAAAATCAAACTTTGCAGCCATCCAAATAAGAAAATTCCGATATTCATTTATAAATTCTTTCTTCTTTGGATGCTTTATTTTATTCTTTGAAAAAAAGTCACCAGTCGAAACACTTTCTTAAAAGAACATCCTATTTTTTATTGATGATTGAGATTCATTTTTTCCTCTCATCTATTTCAAAGTATTTCCAATGCTAATATCTAAGCAAAAAATTAATTAAAACTTTGTTATTTTTGTATTATATAGAAGACTAGGGTAGAAACATTGAAATTAAGAGAAATCCATATTTTTTGTAGCGGATGTTATTTGTTTTTAGCAATCGATATGATGAGTTTTGTTTAAAAAACTCAAACAAAATTAACATCAATGATTTGATTTGTTTTTGCAGATGATATAGATCAGAACTACCTTGAAATGGAGACCTGGCATGTAATCTTATCAGTTGTATTTCATAAATCATAAAAATATGTCATTAACTATTGAAGTTGAAATTTTTCTTTTCATTTCTTTATAATTATGAATTATTTTTCATCAATTGCAGTAGAGTTCCCTTCTCCAAGAATATGGAAAACATTAAAATGAAATGATGATATTGAATGCCTACAAAAAGCTAAATTTTAAAAATCATCTCCGAAAATTCTTGGGTTGTCACGTTTTGAAGGAATTATATACTTGAAATTTACAATACTGTAATGAGTTCTATAAAATATGAATATTACAAAGATCTACTTTCGAATATATGAGACATTTTCCAGTGAAATATTTCTGCACTCTTCGTGAAAACATATTCTTTGTTTGCAAAAAATAGAAGATTCTACGTAAGAAATATCAGGAAACATTTATCTTAACTAGTCATTCATTTATTCACAACGAGCCACACTTTACTTTTAAGCAATTTTCGATAAGTAAACCCATATCACATTTACGAATATTTCTTAAAAAATTGCAAATTATTTTCTCCATAAATTACTAATTTCACAAGAAACTAGCTGGTTTACCACGTGATGGTTAGAACAAAAATTGCTCTGGTGATCGCTCTACTGATCGCTCATATTCCACGAGAACGTCTACTTTTCTTGACTGGTAAGCAAACAAGAAATCTTTTCTGCATAACTTTCAAGATAACAGGAATGCCCTGTCATCCGGGGTTAGGGAGGGGAACTAATCCCGACATTTACAAATGTAGAAAGTAAAAAGAAACGTAAGAAATAAAAGGCGATAAACGAAGACATGAGGATAAGTGAATAGTAATATTGAGTATGTCCACCGCCATACACTATTTCCCTTCTTGTCTAAGAAATTATTTGGAACCAAACTGATAGAATTTTTCAATCAGATTTTAACTTGCCCTCTAAGAATTTAATCAATTAATTTTCATTCATAATAGTCATTTAAATAAACTAACTAAGACTTTTAAGTGGAAGAGAAACAAGCGTAGACAAATGAAAGGGAAATGATGAAAAGATGAAAAGAGTATACGAGTATGACAGTGGATATTTATCCATTTATCATTCCCTTTCTCCAAATAAACTGGTAGCGATTAGATTCATAGAATTTTAAATCCAATTTATATATTGTATTTTCTGGATTTAATGTTAAATTTAACCTTCGAGCACACGTATCCGTTCTGTATCAATATGAAAGGATACCCATATTTAATAGTTGCATGATTATAAAGTTAAAAACATAAGAATGTGATTATTAAAATTAGGTTCAAAATGAATAAATGATTTTAAATTCAATATTTTAAAACAATTATTAATTAAAAAAAATGTATGTAACGCATGTAGTCATGATATAAAAAAACAATATGAAAAGACAAGAGACCAGATTTGAATGATGTGAAAATAATATAAATAAAATTGTCAATATTATAAATGGAATCCTTATATTTCAATACAAATTATAGAAGCAACATGGAAATAAAAATGCAATTATTTGCAATTATAATTTGTGATTCTAGTGTGCTTGTTATCTTTGTGTGATTTTATCATTTTGCACAAATAACACATCATTTATGACTTCAAAATATAGCTCCGTATTTCATTTAAATACCTTAAGCATTAATTCATGTTTAAATAATTAGGTGTTTTTCGCTCTTTACATTCTTATATGATAGCATTTGTTTATAATTGTAGAAATTTCCTTTTTTACTTTTTTTCAAATGAGTAATGAAACTGTTGATTATGTATACGTTATTTTAAAAACTGTTAAGTATTTTCAAAGCAACAAAGAAAAGAAAATTATTTTATCTCTGAAAGAACATTGCAGATGCAAATAATTCTAAGTAAAACCTCTAAATCCGAAATTTGACTAACATTTCGTCGACAGGAGTTGTAATTATATCCAAAGTCATTCCTTTGTTGAGATTTGTGATAAAAAGATATAAAATAATATTTTCATATGTATCTCAGATATGCATGACCGATAGAAGACTAACAAGCATTTCGCCAATTAGATGAAAACTTTAAATGTATAATAATATTTTTGCTAGAATTTGAGGAAAATAAATTAATATTTAAAATATTTAAGTATGTTTTGTAAATACATACAAATTTTATTAAATTTCATTTTACGCAATATTCATATACATTTGATCTGTATTTTGGCAGAAAACTGCTTATATAGGATATTTTAATTATTTTTTGAAAATTAACATTTTAAAAGCTACAAAACATTGATAATTTTAAGACCGTTATTTTAAACATTTATTTATTTTATAATGAATTTTCTTTTATTGATAAAAATCAGAAGACTAACCAATTAAAGTAAAGATGTCAAAATCAAGAAAAACACTGTAAAACAATTATTAATACAGAAACAAGCGACGCATGCAGGTACGTAAATGATGAAAAAGGAAGTTAACCTCATTGAATCGAGTATTATTATTATGAACTCTGATGAATTTTATCCAACGAGCTTTTTTTTTAATTTAATGCATTCTTGGAAAATAAGTGAATATTTGCATGAAAATTTCGAAGTAAATATAATGTAATTCGAAGCAAATTAACTGATAATAAATATTTAAGGAATTAATGAATATAAAAGACAAATAATAATAAATATTACATTCATTATTCATCTTTATTCATTATTTTCTTTTACATCCATTGTCCATTAAAGAAATAAATGTTTGCAGATAGATATTTTTGATGTTTAGAATTAGAAAATTACATCTGGTATTTCTCTTTCCATTAAAAATATTTATTAAAATACAACGTTTTGTTATTTTGAAGTTTTATACCTACTATTGATTTATAATTTCCGTTTTAAAATAAGGGATTCGTGAAGATTTTATTTTATTCCATTGTGTAAAAATTTACAATTAGTGATAAATTACTATTCTAAAAAAAATTAATTTTATAGAAAAGCATAAAATTAGGAAACTAACAATAATTTGAAAGTAATTCTGATATAATGCCACTAATTTGTGGCTTTAAATTTTAAAGAAATGTTAAACATTTTAATTAAAATAGTTGCAAATTATTCTTCTAATGGTTTAGAGATCTTTTTTAAAACTTTAATATAAAAGATTGTTACCTTCTTCCATCGTTATGAATTATTTAACTGGCAACTAAATTGAACTTAGTTATTATTGTCTTTGGAAAGAATTTTTTTTTATATTCATAATAAAAATAAAGAAATGCATTGATATTAATTAGAAGAAATATAAAAAAATAAAGCAATATAATAACTTTTTTAAACATTATAATTAATAAATCATTTAATTACTTATAAAATCGGTTCTGAGAAGGTTTGTTAAAAAATTTCACAAACCTACATGATTGAATAAAAAAATGGATAATTGGATCATTAACCAACCAGAAGAAAAGTTAAAAAGACGCTAATTCCTTTCAAAACCATTTACTTACCTTATTATTTTTTGAAAACCAAATCGTCTTACTTTCTTCATTAAAGAATTAATTAAAAAGATTGCACAAAGGGATTTGGTGTTCTGTTTCTTATTAAAAAAAAATGGGACCGCTGAAATATACAATATTGCAGGAATTGCTATTCCCCTTTTTCACAGAAACAGTTGAAAAGAGGCTTTTGATTTGCAATATTGAAAAAAATAATGAAAGTTAAATCTGAACATAGTATCCAAACGATTTTTTTCACTTATAAAGTGATTTAATTACTATATAAAATGCTAATTTCAGAAAGAAAATAGTGAATTTTTAAATTAATGGTTGCAACTATTTCTTCTAAATTAATTTATCAAAATTGTTTTATTTAATTTAAAGACATTTTCTTTTAAAAGTTATTAATGAAGCATTTTAAGAAATTCTCAAACTTATTTAAAGTACAAATATAAGAGAAAGGTGAAAAACAACTTATTTATCAAATTAAACTTATTGACTTATTAAACTTATATTGAGTTATTTAAAAACCTATAGTAAAGAAAAATAATGTTTTTAAAACAACTTTATTTAACTTCGTGATAGTGGAAGTTAAGAGCAATTTTTTTTAATGTACAGAATTTTTCAGAATTATATATATGTTTTTATTTTACTTTAATTATTTTTTTAATTATTTTTATTTTAGACATGGAAATTCCGCACTATCACTTTTTAAAATATCACAAAACTATTTTTAAGTGAGACAATGGAGAGCAAATTCTCTTAAAATATGAAAATGAAGGTAGAAAGAAAACGGTATATTTATATTCTTTCTTCAGCCATTTTATAAAAGAAATGCATTGAGATGATTTAATATAAATTTAAAGAGTCGAGATTAAAAAAAGGAATGAAAGGCAGTTTTAACAAAACTTATATTACTTAAAAATTCAAGAAAGTTATATCTTTTTATTTTCTTTATTTCTGTATATATATATTTTTAATTGAATAACTGGCTTTTCCATTACTGTAACACCAGCGTTAAATCGCCGAGGTCTCAAGTCAGCATTTGGCTTCTACGGTTGGTCACGGTCGTATTAATTCAATTTACATTCGCTTAGTAATTTTTACAGCATAGACTAGGCAACAAATGACAATATTTTAACTTTGCTGTAACTGATGAGTGTTGAAACTTAGTACCAAAATATTCTTTCATAGCTGATATATTTTTGCATTCAAAAAGAAGAATTTTGAGAGGTTTCCCGATATAAAGTTTTATTTTTCATCTGTATGTCTCAGATATCAAAATTTCTCAAAAATTACGGCCCTTCTATTTTAGATCCTCATGCTATGGTAAGTATACATTCTTTGAATAGGAGTATTAAGAGCATATAGACAGTATTTTATTTCTCTATTTTCTTATCTTCACATTCTTATTTTATTGATTTTAAAAGTAAGAAATAACATTATCTTTGAAATGCTTAAAAAATCAGAGTTTGTCGCTGCTTTCATAAAAAATTTGAAATCGGTTTTTCTATTTAAGAAAAAAAAAATTAATTTATATTATTCGAATTATGGGCAGGAAATAGCTTATACACATATTTAGATTATATTTTTACAGATAGACATTTATAGTTTTATTGTGGTGGGATTAGTTTGGGAAGAGTATTGTCCGAATACAAAAATGCGTCCATACAACAGAGACACTTTTTGCCTTTTTTTGATATGTCATTTTGGATATTTAAATTACACGAATGAAAGCTAGAAGTAATATACAAAAATTAAACAGTTGAATTGTTTTGAAATAAAGAAATATTTATGCTGTCTAATTTTTGTCGAAATGATCAAAGATATATGATCAATAACTGATTTAAAAAGCGATAGAATCAAAACTTATTCATATTAGTATAAAAACCGAAAAAATAATTGTTCTATAATTTAATAATCTTGAATCTATTTTCAAACATTCTTGAAGCATACAGTGTTTAATCATATTAAACGACCTTTACAAAAATGCTATATTCTACACCTAATATAAAAGTATTTTCAAAGGCAAAATAAATTAATTGTATCCATCTTTATTAATAGAAAAGGTGTTTGATTGTTTCAGCATAAATGTGTTTTCCTTAGACTAACCGAAGTTTTCAATGGCACACTTGGGCGAATAAAATATATACATGTCGCAACGTGGTTTTGAAATTTAAATTAGAATTTTAAATAAGTAAAAACAAGCGAGTATTAGTTTTTATTCTTAGTTGCAATTTCTTGGAAAAACTATAGTACAAAACTGAATTCTTAACCACTTTAAAATTAAACGGTGTTTTGTTGTTATTCTTTAAATTGCTATCACTTGAAAATATTATAATGTAAATTTGAATTTTACACCGTTTTAAATTTAATAGAAAGAAACAGAACAGTTTCATTTCTATTAAAATAACAAAGTACCGACTTCTCTTAATAATTAGAAATATTTTCTTCTGGGATTAATGAGATATAGGTAAGAGAAATTTATAATATTAGTTCTAATATAACTCAACTTATGTTCCCTATACCCCAGCTGATTTCCGAAAGTGTCCATGGTTTATATAATTTTTTTTTCTTAAATCGTATTGGAACAATAATTTAAAATAGTCAATATAAATGTTTTAGGTACTGTTTTTGGATACTTAGCATGGTTGCTTCTGAAGTAATATTAAAGGAAATAGAATAACACCAATAAGTCAATCAACCCCAAAAAATATATAATTCATTGCTAAATACAACACTGAAAAATATTATTTGAAAATAAATTTTAAATCAAATGAATCTTTAAACTCCGTTTTCACATTCTCCCGAAGAAAGATCAGAGGATTCAAGACTTTCATACAGCTTGAATCCTAAGCATTTCAAGCTATTGGAAAAACGAATATTTCTGGAACTTATTCTATCCGAATTTTATGTTACTTTGCAGTCAATTTTACTTTCCTCCTCTATTGGAACGGTTTCGAAAATATCGGATTTCCCACTCGAAATGGCCTCTTTAAGTATTCGCAAAATCTGTTTGTATTCAACGGAGGAATCTAGACTATTTAGATGATAGACTTAGCTTTCGTTTCTCTATTTCCTTTATGGAAAAAAGTAGATTACGCCACTTGTTCTAGAGATTTATACGGAATTGAGACAAAAGGATTACATTTCAATTGCTAGAAAAGTCAGACGGCTTATTCGTCTTTGAAAATAAAGTTTATATGAAATTCAGAAGTAATAAAATTTACAACGTGGGAATAAAAATAAGTGTTAGAAAAAGTAAATAAAACATATAGAATTATTCATCAACACCGAGTTTCTAATTTATGAGATAACTTATTTTTTATATTTTAAAATCCTTTCTTGATATCTTGAAAAGAAAAAAAATATTCTTCTTTTAAAGTCAATAATAAAAATGTTCAAAAATGGATTACTTGATGCAGGTAGTAAAATTAATTAACTTTTTATTTAAAATAAAAATTTATAAGAACTTTCTTTCTTTATACAAAAATAGAGGTTTTAATTTGAACTTGAACAAAAGATAAGAGTAAGAACATACTCCTCAATGAATATGCTACAATCCCTTCAACTTAAGAAATTTCCGTATCTTGTTAGAAGTCATGAAATATATAAGTGTTCTTATTTTTATTCTCAGAGCCCCATAGGTAGCTTTTATTTGCTTCATAGTTAAGTCAGGAAACTAAAATTTAATATAAATCTTTTACAACAAAATATATGCTAACCATAATTCGTTTATTCCAACTTTATATGCTTTTGAATGAATTGGAATGTAAAGACTGATCGAAAGTCCACTTTCTGAAGGATTTAATGCAAAATTGCGTTATATAATTTGTAATAAATATGGTTCTATAATTTAGATCTCTTAATTATAAACCAAATACTGCCGTTCTTGTCCTCTGCTTTCTGTAGTTATTGTATTCATCAACACTCTGATAGGCAGACAAATATTTTTTTAAATTCATTTTTTTCAAAATTTGACTGAAATCTGCAATTTTATGCCAAGTTTAAATTTCATTTTTCCTGCTCATATGTACTTTCTCTTTATTGTGTTTACAGATAGGCATAATTCTAAAAATATATGTTTGCACTCCAGCAGGTCTGAATCATGAAGTTTTGTTAGAAACTCGAGTTTCAGATTTTGATGATCAAAATGCATTGCACACTTCGTATGCAAGAAAGTAAAAATATTTGTAAATAAATAATAATGGGAAAAAAAACGGAAGAAGCTTGAGAAAATTATTGTTCCAAAAATGAGTTGAAAAGAAGTTTTGTAGTTATTGAATAAACTGAAAAAGATTATCTAAAACTCTTTCAGATTAAAATAGTGTAAGAAATTGGTAATGCATTTTAATATTATTTCTAGGATTAAAAAGTATTTTCCCCATTATCGGGAATTAATCATTTCAATAAAAAAAATTTCAAGGCAATCCTTCAGTGTAAATATTTTTTTGGTATTTTCAAAAACAAATTCACATTACTCAGTTCTCTTAATCTTACAATATAGAGCAGCTCTTAAAAACAAATATTCGTGCTTGGATAAAAAAAAGTTCCATACCTCTAAGAAAAAATGCAAAGCATATGCTATTTTTATATTTTCAGAATTAATATCCTCCGGACTTTTTACATGAATCAACAAAACAAGATTAAACTCAAAAGTTATAGCGAAAATGATGTTGGACAAAGTATGGCACTTACGCCTTAGCATATTCTCTGATAAATTGCTGAACTCGAAAGAACCTTAGGTGAAGAAAGTTTTTCTTCATTCTTCGTATAAGCAAAGAAGAAATTTCTTCCAACTCTATTAATTGAATAAGTTTATTAAAAGGCTTACTTTAATGAAAGTGAGCAAGAAATTAATTCGCTTCCATGGTGAATTTTTTTTATATATAATTTATTTTAAAAGCTTCAACACAAGATTGAAATTTATTTCCTGTTCAAAGAAAAAAAATCTTATGGATTATGAAAAGAAAAATGCATTCAATACACTGTGAATATTTGTTTTAATTTAACTCACTCTTTGAAACATTCATTTTAATATATATTTTTTTGAAATCATATATACATTCATATTCTCATATATATATATATATATATACAAATTATGAAATAAATATAAAATTTATGAAGATTGTTATATATATTTGTAAGGGATGATATATTAAATAAAGCTGATATAACTCATTAAATAATAATAAGAGGCAAGAATTTTGATTTTTATATTATTATTTTAATTTATGGTTGACTATATATTGAAACATATATTCCTAAAAATAATTATACATTTATATTTTTTCAACATATGTGATGTATGAAGACTAGATTGTGATAGTGTTTAAGAAACGAATATTATTTGATAGTTTAATTTTACCAAACAATCAAAATAAAATTAAGTTGAATTGAAATAAATCTAATTTAATTGATCTAAAAGTAAAATGCATCAAAAGTACCAGTTATTTACAATCTACCAGGTAATTTTTTCTTAACATTCTGCTGTTAGCATGGAAAGGATTATGTATGTGGAAACATGAACTTCTTCAGTTCAATTTCTCTCTGGTATAAAAATGTCTCCTGAATATTTATTCAAATTTATAAATATCTCAGATAGATGTGTCTCTATTTGATGAATGGAATAACTTGCGACTACTATATATGTCTGATTCCATCAAACCAAATAACTCTCACAAGAGTTGACTGTCTCCTAAGAATATAAGAATAAATTCTGGTATTACCTGATTGCTTCAAATAAAATGTCCCTGCAGTTGATTTCAAAATCAGATTAGAAGTCCTAGAACTAGTAAATGCGTCATGCATGGAATATGAAACATGCTTAATATGAAAGATATCTCACTATCTTAGAGTTTAGAATATTACAAGAAACGCATTTAATGATTGTACAAGATATTTAACCATAAACAGAGAAATGTTAACATTTATACTTAATGGGAAATTTATTGAGATGAAAATATAACTAAATTATAAATAAAGCAGCGACGTTCAAATTGAAGAAATATGTGAGAGGCAAATATATTTTTTACGAAGATCATTTCTGAAATATTTTTAGTATTACTTGGTCTTGAACTTAAAAAATATGAGAGATGCATAGCAACTATTACTTAGTTGTGATCTAATTTTCATTATCAGATGCAAAATGTTCTGAGCATTCGTACTGTCAGAAGAGTGTTAAATAATGTATATTTTATATGAATCTGTTCCCATTCTTGGTAGCAATTTACTCTGAAGCTATATAAAAGGGAAAAAATATATGACAGGGAGAGGAAAAAATACATAGGTAAAATCGGAAAGGGACCGATTTCTCGCTTTCGATTTCACACTAGAGATGTCTTGGGAGCTGTGCAGTTCCGATATGTGGAGACAAGATAACAGAATAAATCAATATTTCTCGCTTTTTTAAAATCAATTCTCAGTACAAAATATTCAATTTTCATTCTTGAATAACATTTAAGTTTAAATTTAAAATCAAAAGATGACTATTATTATTTCCAGAATAGTTAAAATCCAGTCCTTCAAGAGATTCATCATCTATCTCAATTTTCCATAAATGCAGTTTGTATTTCTTGTTTATGTATCTTATCAATTTTTAAAACTTCATGAAATTTGATAAATACATTATTATTTTCCGATTTTTCTCTTATTCGTGATATGTATAATATCCCTGAAAACTGCAATGAAATCTCCCTCAAGCACTGGGCAGACTGTGAAAAATAGGTCTAAATCGTTAATCTTGTTTCTTATCATCTCAACAAATTTACAAACAGAAGCATGAAACTTTATGTCTGCAGATATAATTTTCTCTTTGATACATATTTTATATAAAGGCTGTGAAAAAACATAATTTTTATAACTTTTTATTATCCCATTCTAAAAAAACCCAAAGTATTTCCACATTTTGTACCTTATTTGATGTAACTTGGAAGTATATAAAAGAAATAAAATCTTCTTTTTGGGTCACGCTGTACTTAATATTGTTTTTGAATTGCATGCATCTTACTAAAACAGTGTTTCAGCAAATTAAAAAATTAATGATTCATTTAATTTTTAAGAACTTTTCATTTGAATCTTCCATGTGTCTTTAAGTATTTTTGAACAAAATTCGAAGAACATCTCTTAAGTAGTTCGGATTTTTGTATAGTATAAAAACAATGCTTGTGCTAAATTTATTTATTTACATTACAAAAACCTGCCTTGAGTTTTGATTAATTATATTTTTGAATGCACATAAAAATGAAAATACCATCATTTGAACGATAGTTAAGAAGAATATATAAACCACAGATGATATTTATAACAAACACCATTTAAGATTAAAGATTATAATAATATCTTATGTTAAATACACTTTAAAATAGATTAATTGATTGCAATCACTTTTATTTCAAAGGAAAAAATATTTTAAATAATATAATTGGCTTTATTAAGTTCATTGAAAGAAACCAAAAGAATTTTTTTTTCTGAAATTTGAAACTTATAAAAGATAGAAATTAAAACCTCATGAGGAATCTCTTGAATAAAGCGTTAATTGCAAATTAAGGAACTTTTAAATAGTCTATAGCAAATTTAGTATGTTTTAAATTTCCTTTAAGTTAAAATATTAGTTTGTTTGATAACTATCTATATTTTACACATCAGTTTTGATTTAAACCAAAGCAAGTAATAACATGTAATGAATTTATATGAATAATTATTTAAAAGAAAAGATAATTTCAAGAATGTCTGAACATTTTGGATTATTGGCTTAGAAGATTAAATTTCTAAAAGCATTCCCTTAGACATATACTACTATTATTACTTATTTTGTTTCTCTTTATTCACAATATAATTATTTATATCGCTAAAAGATTTGGCGATAACAAAGTTTTTGCGATAATAAGAACCACATTTCACGCAAGATAAAGTATAAAACATCTCTGTATTAAACAAGAAATATCTGAAAAGAGATTGTAAGGAGCAGTTAGATATAATTATTAACTCTGGAATAATTTTTAATAAAAATATGACTCTTTCATATAATATCAAATATATATTGAACATGTGTAATATGATGCATTTGACATTATTCGAACTTTCTACAGGAAACAAAATTTCCCCTCTTTCGATCTAATATCTTAAGAATGAATTCTTCCCAGAATGTAAACAGAATATATATTGATATTAGCTGACACCAACCATTAAAATGTCTAACAATAGCTCTTTACTGCAGAATAGATCCAAAATAGGTAATAAACATGTCAGACGTAGAATATAAAGGATCCCTAATTTGCAAGGAATTGGCTATGCGCAGAATCATTAAATGCTACAGAAAGTGTAACTGCTGTTGAAGAAAACTTTGTAATCGATAGGTTATTGCCCCGAAAAGTCAATTTTCACTGAAAATATCGAATAGACCTTTATACAATATTCTAAATCATAGAAATGTGTTGTTTATAATATTATTTATATTTCGGCTTCTCCTTTCATTCGCTAAGAGGTTTGAATCATTTTTAAGTTATAAGTATATTTTAAGTCTTTAAATATTGTTTGCTCAAATATGAATACAAAAATCTTTATAAATTGAAATTGAATAATTTTTTTGTTAAAATATAACTTAAAAATTCCTCAATATATTTTAAGATTCCTGATTTAGAGAAAAAAGCATTATGTCATGTATGTAAAAAAAAAATAAAAAAAAAAAAAACCCTGATGTTTATGATATTTGTTTTATCAGAAAACAAATACTTAATGAATGGATAGAATTTACTGATAAAGTAAATAGGTAATAAATGCTAATTAATCTAATAAATACTTTAATAATTCGTTTAATAAAATTTAACGTGTGAAGGTTTTTACTATATACTACTTTTTAGCCTAGCATTCCGATATCTTTTCAATAAAAAAAATAAACTTTTATTTTTAATTTATATATTTTTGTTTAATAGGGGTTTTTAATCTGTTTTATGCAAATAATTTTCTGAAACTTACAAATTTAAAAAAATCTCCCAAAACCTAATTACAATTGTTAGAAGAAAGACTCATAAATTTGAGAGCTCAATATATACAATACGAGGGACGGGATAGTCTGGTTGATAGGGCGTTGGATTTGCATCCCTCGGGTTGCGAGTTCGAACTCCGCCATCCGAAGACTCTCCGTGTGTGTGTGTAGCGGCTGGTACATCTGTTGTGTTCACAACGTCCTCCATGTCGAGAGTAATGCCATTGAGGGTACTGGATCAGGGGTGTTCTTTCTGCAATTTAGGTCTAAATTACTATTGAATGAAATGCATAAATGCAATCGGTGCCTTCTAAACTAAGTGGGTTTGTCTATGACAAGTGCCATTAGAAACAACAGCAACATATATACAATGTCTTATATAGCTTAATTTAAATGTTAATCAAATAAAGAGAAATGTTAATGTGATTTTCTAGTATGATTATTTCTAAATTTTACATATTTTAAATCGATAAATATTATACATAAAACCTTGAAAAGGGATGAAAGCTGAATAAAGCTGATTTAAATCAATAAGCATTCTCTTTGTTATATTTGCATTTGAAATAATTCATTTTAAAGTAGTAATGAAGATACACAAAGTTCTGTTTCTGTTTCAAATTACAGGTTGTGTTAATTTGAAAGACTGACTGGAAAAAGGCTTAAGGCTACTAAAACGATTAAAATCTTTACGCTTTCGTTTAAAGTTATAGGCGAAAACACTTATAATTTCGCTCATTATAAGTTTGCCATTTAACATATTTGTTCCTGTTTAACGCATTTTTGATTAATACACTTTTCCATTTTATTCTGTATAAGGTTTCATTTGATTCAATATAGTGCTCCAATTATTTTAATGTAATATCTCTTTTGATTAAAGAATTACCTTATTTGTTTCAATGCGAAGTCTTTTTTTTTGTTCAATATAATTTTTGTGATTCAATAGAATGCCCTGCTTGATTTAATGCAATATCGGTAATGAAAGTTGCAGATGTCCACGGCAAATGAAAAAACACATTAAATAAAAACAATTTCCACCTTACATTATTTTTTAAATACCGAAATTATTATAATTTACTAAGTATTTTTGGCTGTTAAAAATAGCATTTGTAGTTAATTAAACTCACGGGAAAAAATGCAAATACTGAGAGTTTGCATGATAAGCTTTCATAATCCTTTCTTTAGTTTGTTTTTACAGAAAACGTAGCGAATAAATAAGCCTTATTTACTTATAATGACCTTTATTTTTTATCTTAATATAATTCTAAAAACGTTTAAGCGTATATTAACATAAATGAGCTATTTATTGTAATTTTCTGTGACTCCCTTAATTATCATTTTGGTTTACAAAAAAGATCTATCTGATATATTTTCCTCTGACAAATCTTTCTGTAAGAATCAAATAATGTGATTTTATTTGAATGATAAACTAATCAGTATAATTAAGGAATATTTGTAAGAATTAATTGTCTATTAGAAGAGATACGGAAAAAGTGGTTTCGTGTTTTGCAGCAAAATCCAGTTGATTTATAAGTAAAGCATAAGAAAAATGAAAATATCATTATGCAGCATTCATTTATTTCTTTAATGTGGATAACAACATTTTTTATTTTGCAGTTTCATTAAATAAATCATAACAAATAAAAAGGCATTTGCCTGAATTTTTACAAATTTCATTAAATTGTTTCAGTTTAATATCTGCAGATCTTTCTTTACATTTGTATTTCAAATTTTATTTGTTACACATAAAATTATTTAAAAATTGCAAGAATTTAAATAATTCATGTCCCATTGCTAAAATACACAAAGCAATATAAAAGCAAGAAAAATACCAACAACATCAAAGACAACTCAATTTTTTCATCAAAAGCTTTCGCTCAATTTTTAAAAATTATCCGATTTTTCATTGTAGTATGCTACAACGGAAAATCGTATAAATTTTAAAAATTGAGCAAAACTTCTCTCACTCCAGATACATCAGATTCATGCATTCAAATTCAATGGTTCTTACCAATAATATCAAGAAAATAGAACCGGACACAATGAATAATAATATAATAATTTGAATAAATTCTAAGGCTAAATATATTTTATTATAAAATCTTTAAATTTTTTAGAAATAACAAAAGATGAAAGACATTCAAATTTTAAAAAGATAAAGCATCAAGAATTTAAAGAATTTTATGACTAAAAATCTAAAATAATCCAGAAATCAAAATTTCCTAAACAAATTAATGAAAATAGCACAATCTATGATTCTACAAATTCCTTTTACGCTAATCATATTAATTACTATTTAGCTTGAGTTATCATTGTATGGAATTGTTTATTGAAATTTTTATTTAATAATAGTAATTGATTATGAGCCTCCAACATGGAAAGGACAAATTCACACTTCATTAAGTTTCTAAGTAAAATTTCCGAAAATCATTAAATTTTGGATCAAAGAAAGCAAAAAATTTTATTGATTAGATTTCAAATCTTACATATAAATTAATATTAAAGACTTTTCATTTCAAGCTTTAAACTTGACAATGAAATTTAAAATCTTAATTTAGAATGAGAGATTCTGCTCTCTTCAAATTGATCATGGACAATTTTATGAATATTGATTTATAAATTCACACACCATTTAAAGAAAATATAATTTCCTAGATAAAACAATATTTTGATTTTACTGAACAATATGGAGTTATCAGAAAAACTTTATTTTCAACAATGGCTCAAAAGTTACTCTACAGGAGGTAGGTAACAAAGAGAGTATTATTACTTAATTTAGTCATATTTGTTAATTCGTCTTTATTTCTGTAAGATGGAAGATTTTTAAAAAAAAATGTTGAATTGTACTGATTTTTTTTAGAAATTTGTTTTGAATAATTAACTATAATAAATAAAACTTAGATTCTAGCAAGAAAAAAAGCAAAACCGTGACCTATGTATGAAAAAATGATAATGAAACTGTAAGAATAGTAAATTATTTCTTTTCTGAAAGGCTTGCATTAAAAATATAAGAAATTATGAATTTATTTCAAATCTAATTAAAATACATTATGTGAACAAAATGAATTCATTTTCAAATTTGGCTGTATATATGCACTAAATAATTAATCAAATGCAAAATCTACAAGGGTATTAAAATAAATTGGAACATTAAACGGAATATTTTTGCCAGATAAATGTTATAAAATGAAATTATAAACAATGGGCATGAGCATAATTGACAGTGCAATTTGTTCAAAAAATAAAACTTATAAGGTATACTGAATTCGATTATTTCACTTGAAAATCCGAAAGAAAAAACATTTAAATTAAATAACGTCACCTCGAAATGAAAATAAAAAAATAAAATCGTGTTGCAAATAGAATACTTAAACATAGGGAATTTGCAGTTTTTAGAATCAAATCATTTGATATAAATGAAAGTTCGTTCTTTTAAACAAGTTAATATGCGATGTAATATAAATTCATAAGTTTGTAATATGTATATAGATAAAATAAAAAAGGAAACGATATTAGAAGCTTATAATAGTTTCCACCAGTTAAAATTCTCAACATAATTTTATTATGTATTTCTCTTTAACACAAAATTCTTCAGAAGGAAATCAACAGTTTGTAAAGAAGAAGAAAAAGGAAAAAAAAAATTATGAGCAAAGAGAAAAAGCAAGAAAAAAAATGCAAACACTTTTGTTTAAAGAGAAAATGAAAATAAAAATGTGACATCTAAATTTAAAATTGAGCATTTCAAGCATAAATGCTTAAATGGAAAAAAAAATCAACGCTGTATGCTTGGTAAAACCTGACTTCTTTTCTTTCCTATCTGTTGCAGCCATGCTTTTCTTTGGTATTTTTTCTTGTTACCCGGATGTTACCACTCTTGTTCATTTCTTCAAAGGGTTGCCTATAACAACGTCTGTTGCCATTCCACCAGAGCAAATAACTGTCAGCTGGGAAAGTTCTTTTTATTTACATTCCACCGCTGATGGTGATGACCTTCTCTTTTCCAGAGAAATCTTTCTGCATCAAAAGGTTAGGAGAATAGAATTTATCACTAGGAACATGAAAGAATAAAACAGATAGTAGATTCAGAAACTTTGTCCACTTAAGAAGATGATTTATATTTTGAGAGAGAATTTAGAAATGATTTCTTATTATAATAATATGGGAAAATATAGATATAATTTTTTTCATAATAAGAGATTAACGGTTTTGCGTGGAACGCAAGGAAATAAAATATTAATTTATGAGTCATTATATAAAAGTAGTTAATAAAAGTGATTTTGTTTTCGTTTAGCAATTTTTTCTTGACTAAATAGTAAACAGAACTCATTATTTAAAAAATTCTAATTGGTTAATTTAATTTTTAAGGTCTTTAAAGTAAATAAAAAATAATAGGTTTATTAATTCGAAGTATTATCTAAATTCATGTCATAAAAAGTTAAGATTACTTTTCGAACAAGTATCATATTTTCATAATTTTAATAAATTGAAAAAATACAAAAGTGTTTTTCTGGATTTCAGTTTGAAATTAATGAATAAATAATTGATAATCTCAACGAAAGTTATTTCTATGACTGTGCTCTAGTTTTTTCATCGTATATAATTATTAGGATTAGAAACCGAAATTTACAACTATAAATATTTGCAAACGACCTCCATGTTTTGATCAAGTATATCTTATTTTATTGTTCACCAGTTGAAAATGACATGATTGAAAGTCATCTTTTAACACAAACGATATATATATATATATATATATATATATATTGTTACGAATTTTCTGCCGGGGTTCGTTTGGATAGTGGAAGTTATGGTGTGGAGAACGCTCAATCAGCAGACGGTAGTAGAAAATAAAACAACGACGTTTATTTACACGAAGACACACAGGACAGCACAAAAGCGACAACTATATACAGCACAGAAGACGATTGTCTTCCCCCGAGACTTGTAGCATACAACAGCACACACAGCAGCATATAACCAGAATCTACTGCAGACAGTAGCGCACAGCTCATTTCAGCACTAGCTTGACTCCGTCGCTTCCGACTACTCTGCTCCGTTGATTCCGACTACTCTGTCTGGCAGCTGCAGCCCCTTTTATAGGTCTCAGGAGGCGGGGCTAGAAGCCTCTCAACCAATCAGGAACGTTCGAGGCGTATCTCGGTTCCTACTGGACGAATCGGGAAAATTCTCGATGTTTCGGGTATAATCTATTTTGGCGCCAAAGTCGCCAAATTCGTCGCTAAGTCGCCAAATGGTTGCCAAGTTTGTCGCGAAGCTCTGGTACCCCCGACGCGACGCTCAGACTCTGTCCCATACAGATGACTGTAAAACATTCTTTCCAATGATGGAACCAACTATACTGGGAAGCAGCATTACGGATTCGTAACACTATATATATATATATATATATATATATTTCTATAATACAATTTAACAGTTATGTTACATATAAGCGTAAGGCAAGTAGAATTTAATTCTTTATAATAAGGATTTTATCCATAAGTTGAAAATGGTTAATCTTAACGAATTTATACGTGTAATCAAATAAGTTATTTTAAGTTACATTTTACTATTTTTTTTTTAATCAGACCACATAGGAAAATTTTCGAGAATAGGACAATAAATCTCGATTTCGAAAGGTTTAATTTAATAATTGGTTAAATTATGAATTACAATTTCAGAATGAAATATATAATTCAGAATTAATGAAATTCAATTTTTTTATGAAGCGTATCACCTGGATGAGATTGAATAGAATTATAACCCCTCTAAAAATTATAAGGTATATAATAATTATTTCACATGAAAAACATTTAAATGTTACAAAAATCTAGTTTATGATTCATACTGAAGTATTTTCATTTAGCTCTTCATCACGAAGTGTACTTATATCATTCATATTTTGTCAGTGTAAGCTGGAAGAAATTTACAATTTATGATTTATCTATCACATGTTAAATATAACTGAATGAAATTACTGTGAAAATAAGTTGAGGGTAGTAAAACTTTTAAATGAATGTTCTGTTACTTCTATATTTCATGCTTTTTTAAGGCTTTGCGATTGATAGCATACTGTCAAATAAATTTATTTAGAAATTTCTGCGCATATAATTATTGCATTATTTATGAGCATCGTTTAACAACAACAAAATGTCTCTATAAATCTTCTATTACTTAAAATGTCTGTTCTTCTAGAACACTATGAATTAGAAATAATGAATAAATTTATTTAGAAAATTCTGCACACATAATTATTGTATTATTTATGAGCATCGTTTAACAACAACAAGATGTCTCTATAAATCTTCTATTACTAAAAATTTCTGTTCTTCTAGAACACTATGGATTAGAAATAATGAATGAGAAATAATGAATAAATTTATTTAGAAATTTCAGCACACATAATTATTGTATTATTTATGAGCATCGTTTAACAACAACAAGATGTCTCTATAAATCTTCTATTACTAAAAATTTCTGTTCTTCTAGAACACTATGAATTAGAAATAATGAATGGCTGTAGAAAATTATTATCAACCAGCAGCATTTTGTGACCTGCAAGTCGACAGAGAATAACAAATATGTTTCTTTTCAGTTAAATCTCTCACGGATAACTTCACAATCTTCTTAGTAAAGCAATTTTATGCAAGAAGTTGTTATAGTCTTTAAAACCCATCGATTTTCAATAACCTGAATTATTATTAAATGATCTTACTAATGAGTCAAGTTCTAGTTCATCATAGTGCCATTAGAAGTGCAACTGCCCTGATGGTATATCCATTAACTGCACATTGTCCTCATTGTCATTTGAAACGCAGTAACTACACTTCATTCGAATTCTTCAGATAATAAATAAAATAAATCTCTTAAAGAAAAATATCAGGTGATTAAATATTTAATAAAAAAAATTTAAAATTTGTTGCAAAATCTGAATTTATAACGGAAATTCAATAAGAAATTGTTTTTAAAAAATTACAATTTTGAAGAAAAATATTGTATTGAAACAAAACTGATAAATTAAATAAAATGACGTAAGTATATCTTTTTTATTTTTTGCATTGTATGATTCATATCTTAATGCTTTTTCTTTATAATATCACTAGCCGCCTTTGGCGACCAGCCGGTTCGCCAGTATTACCGCTCGCTACAATTTTCAATTAAATATTTCAAATAACTTGTCTCTTTATATCTTCTCAAACAAAACATTTTTAATCTTCAAATTTTGATAGTCATACCAAACTTATACTTTTGTTTAGATCGTTTCGTTCAATTTACTATATATATTTTCCTAATTTGTTGTCGTTTCCGGTAAAACCAATTTTAATTTAAAGTGTAAATGCTGAAATTGCAATTAATGTAAATATATTTTTTAATGAAACAAAGAGCTTTATTTTATTTATCATTTTTATTGTTATTTATTTATTTATTATTATTATTATTGAATATGAGTACTGCAAACAGAATCGCTCGGTATTTTAGTCTTATGTGAAATTCAAAATATTTTTCATAATTTATGTAATATCTCAAAGAATAATTCAACAAAAAATTCTCAGATTCAGCATAAAATTCAGTTTTTAGTTTTGCTTTCAGAAGGATTGAAATGAAATCAAGAATAATATTTTGTTCCGACCTATAAATATATTTCAAAAATTATGAAGTCTAAATTTAATGCAGTAAGGTATTATATTCTGAGAAATATTCTGAACACACCAAATTTTAAATAAATGAATGAATGTTTCTATTTTCCACGATCAACTAAGAGAGATTTATGAAGTTTTGAATGTTAAAAATTTAAAAAAACTCAACATTTTCATAATCTTAGGCCAGTTAATCTTGAGAAACCTGAGCGCTGATTGGCGTATTTTCTCTGAAACAATCGATGGAAAATCTAAAATTATCCTTTTTTATTGAATAGTGATATTCAAATTTTCAGAAATCAGTCAGTTTAAGTGATTGATTTAGTTGATTGGAAATGAACTCTTTTTATTTAAAATATTAGTGTTTCAAGAGCATTTTGTTAAACGTGATTTCCACAGCAGAAGCTTTATGCAAAATCAAAAATTCGTTATGTATTAGAGCATTTATTGAATCAAGTCAAGTAAAATATAATCATTTTCTATTTAGACCATTTAAGCAGATCTGTGTCTATGACTAAAGGTTTATAAATTAGCTGTATCCATGATTTGAATGGATATCCGGTTCATATTAAACAAAACTTGCCTTAAAATATAAATGATTCATTGGCTTAATAATATAGATAGTATAAAAGATCATAAAATAATTTTTCTTAAATTTATTTTTTAGAAAAAATAATGTTTCATTTCCTACAGACACGTGCTGAAAATTATATTTTTGCAGATTTCATTTCCAAAAAGATTTAATTTAATTGGAGCTTTAATCAATGAGATGGCAACCCTTTGAAAAAAGCTAATTTTTTAACATAAATGCGAAATGTGCGCGTGCAGCTTACATTTTATTTTTATTTTGTACGAAAAAAAATTTTTGAAAATATAGTTAAAATATTTATTTAAAAATTAATTATCATTAAAAGATAATCATTTAAAAGATAAATTTTTGATCTTTAACTTGATGTAAAAATCTTTTTTGTGCTGTAATATTTTCGGAAGTTATAGCAGAAATACGCCAAAATTTCGCTTAATTTTTAAGTAAATAAAATTCTAATTAAAAAGTCGAAAAAATAACCCAGAGGTGCATATTCCCGACCTCCAAGATATACACGTGCCAAATTTGGTAGCTGTAGGTTGAATGGTCTGGCCTGTAGAGCGCCAACACACATACACACACACATTGAAATTATAAGTATATTCTAATTTAATGAGGATTAATAGCTGCTGCTGCAATGAATAAAAAATATACAAAGTAGTGTAGATTTCCTTGATTTAAAAATCGGCTCTATGTCATTGCCTACAGAAAACAGTTAATTAAAATGTTGAAGATTCTATTAATAAATGCAATAACTGAAACTGAATATTGAATAAAACTGATATATTTTAATTTGTTGAGTAATGCATGCTTTTTTCTTTTGTAATAAAGTAGAATTTTTATCATTAAATTTGATATTATACAAGAGAAAAAAAAACTTCTACTAATTTTAAATAATAAGATATAATTAAAGTAATATAAAAAATGCTATTTTTGAAATAAAAAATAAACAGCTGAACAAGCTAAAACACCTAACCATTTGCTTTCAATTCGCTTTAGCTCAGGAGGCGGTTTTTTTCTTCTTCTTATAACTCTAATAAACAGTTATTAAAAAAAAAAAGAAGTTTTAATTTCCTGCTAAGGTTTTTTTTTTAAATAATGCTTCTCCATTCTATCCTGTTTATAATTTCACTACAAAAATATTGAATAAATTATTCAAAATTAATTAAAATAATCTTTATATCAAAACGCTGAAAAGATATGAACGGAATAAACTGAAAATTCTTTGAAGAATATTAATAGTTTATTACTAGTTTTACCTGCAGAAATTTTCTAAGAAATCTCTAAATTTATTTTCTCAAAAATATTTAATATGTTCTTGCTGTTAGAGAAAATAATGATATATACTTTTTTTAAGTTAGATTTATATTGTTATTATCTTTCTACTTTAAGTAATATAGAAAGCTTATCTATTTTTAATGTAGCGCTTGCGAAAATCTGATTTAAAAAACATTATCTAAAGTGTTTTCATAAAGAAAAACATTTTAATACTAAAATTTAATACATAAAATTATCCCCAATTCCAATTTACACTTCTTAAAAATGTTTTTTAAATTATTTGCATTAGAAAATCATATAAAATTTTACACCTATTTCAAAATTATTTTTTAAATCAACTACTTTTTATTACACATTTTAGATAAAATGAATTATATTATATAATAACCACATTAATAATATAATGAATAATAAAAATAATTTATAATAAATATATAAATTTGGATATATAATCATTTTTAATTTGTATTATTAAGTGTATTTATGACAGAGTATTAAATATTCTGAACGTAGTATTACAGTATTAAAGTATAATATCGTTGAAGTTAATTTTGATAACGAAACTGAAGACATAAAAAAGTTGCTAAGTTATTATATAAGGTAAAGCTTGTTGTATATGGAAGGTGGATGTAATATTCAGACAAATAGTGACGGTCATATCATATCAATTTCTTTTCGCGAAACACTTATACAAAAATAGTTTTTTACGTGTGTTGAAAGAGTAAAAATTCAATATAAATTATTATTTGCCCTTAATAAGTGAATAATGTTCAATTAAATATTTGATTAAATGTTATTACGTAATTTAAATTATAATTAAATAAATTGAAAAAGAATTATGAAATAAGGAAGGCAGAAAAAAAATATTTAGAAGTTTAAAATAATTTTTTTATTCATCTGATCCTATATCTTTAAATGAAACCCATACTATTTATCCTTCGATTAGTTTAATGTATTATTTTAATGGTCTAATTCAAAACGCTCATCATTTCCTATTCGAGATCTTTCATTTGAAGAAATTTTGAAACACAGTTTAAAAAATAAATCCTTGGTTAGAAATTTTATGTTTTTAAATAACTTTTCTACAATAATAATCTTCTGAAAATTTCAGTTCTTAAAATATATAATAATAATAAATAAGCATAGCTATATGCATTATAATTTAATTTCTGTATTCAAATGATCATTATCCTAGAAGTTTCGGAGGCAAAAAGTCGAAAATAAAGAAATTCAGACAATAAATAAAACGAACACACGCATGCAGTTTCCGATTATGGAACCACAAATTTTTTTTTGAAAGATGTAAGAAATCTTTTGAATGCCATCCAATAATATCTAGCCTGAAGATACTCTTTCATCATCTTTTCTTTAAATTTTTCTGAAAATTGTTACACATTTGAGCTTTGAATGTCAAGAATTCCACTAGACAACCTAAAGAAAAGTTTGAAAAAACATTGGAAGACCTCCAAGTATTTTATCACCGAAACGCCAAAGACTGCAATTCAACCGTAACTGTCAGCCGTGGAAAAGTTACAATAACACTGATCTCACCAAAAATCAAAGGAATTTTATCAGCTTCTGAAGTATTCGTAGAAGATAGAAAAAAGAGAGAGATGCCATTCTAATCTTATTACACACCCCTTTCTTAATGCAAGTACCGCGATGTACAAAATTCCTTACTTTTCTTCTTCAACCTTATTGAAGGAAAGTCCACGTTTTGTCTTTCTTTCTTTCTGTTTTTTTTTTTGAAAGAATACAAAAAAACCCTGTTGAGTGGGGGAGAACGGGAGAAGGAACTTCCTTGCTTTTATTATGTGTGTTAAAAAAATTTCTAATCGGAGCGAGAAATTAGACACTTTAACACTCTATAAGTAGGACAACGCTTGTAAAAGAAAAGTGGTATTGCTAAATATTAAATGTTAACTTTATCCCTTCAGCGCACTTGCTCTACGATAATGGAGAAATGTATAATTAATAATGAAGAAATATATAATTAAAAAAGATATTTTAAGTTTTCTAAATTGATCAATTTTGAAATTGAAAAACAATTTCTAATACATATAGAAAGAATTTCTCACAGCTATGATTTTATTGAAAACACATTAGTGATTAAATTTTTCTGAAGTAATTGACATACAATATTATTTTCCAGTATTAAAACACCCCATAACAATCGTTTTATTTAGAATTATAGGTTATAAGTGTAATAATTATAGGTTAGAGATCTAATATGAATGCAAAGAATTTCTCGCAATTGTCACTTTCTGGAGAACACAGCAAAAATTAAATTTTTCTGAAGGAATTGGCATATGACAATATAATTTTCTAGTATTAAAACACCACACAACAAGCGATTTTTACAGAATTACAGGTTATTACAGTAAATGTTATAAGTGTAATAATTATAGGTTAGAGATCTAATATGAATTGAAAGCATTTCACACAATTATCCCTTTCTGGAGAACATAGTAAAAATTAAATTTTTCTGAAGGAATTGGCATATAACAATATTATTTTCCAGTATTAAAACACAACACAACAAGCGGTTTTTTTTTCAGAATTATAGGTTATAAGTGTAAGAAAACGCAATTACTCGACTTAGAATTATTGGTGACAATAATAGAGTAGATAAAAATATAAAGAAATATTGTATGTTAAAATACATGAACATTTTCAAAGTACAATTCAATAATTTAATGAATCTTTAATAAAAATTAATTTTTCTGCTCCTAGGTATTTAAAATGTGAGGATATGCGTGCCAAAATGGTTTCCATGTTTATAAACAATACAAAATCAAACAGACTTAAAAAATTATAAAATAATCGTTGTTTCTTCATAAAATTGAATGCTTTATTCAAAATGTACGTACATTCCATAGAAGAACAGCAAACTAATTCCTTTTGAAAATATTCGCGAGCAAGCCAGAAATTAGAATATTTTTTAAACTGTGGAATTTGATTGAAACTAACGTATTGAATTCTGCTCCGAAGAGACGTCAAAAAGATTTTTTTTCCATATGTGAATCCAGGAATTTTTTTTTTGTTCTTACCAATGCATCAATCTGGCAAAGAAAACTTTATTAAAAATGTTTTTAGTAAAGTTAAGAAAAAAATCTTTTTTCACAGTTTCGAAATTAAAAAGTTCGAGCAAGCAGATTCATCACTTTCTGAAAGAAATGCTTTAGTAAGCGAAACTTCCTAGCGATATTTGCCTGCTGAGATACGTTTGAAAATATTTTTTTTTATTTTCATGTAAAATACTGGCATTATTTTTATCGAATTTTTAGCCGTAGTTGTTGCAAGCTCTGCCTCAAAACAATTTTATTTCATAAAAACTGTTTTTTATGCAGTCCTGCTTCTCTCTCTATATTTTTTTAAATTTAATCTGGTTTGCTATTACAGATGAATTAATGAGACGTTAGAAATTAGGCTTGTTTATTCACTTAAGGTTCAAAAATTATTAACTTAATGTTATGAAAATTTTGTACATATGTATTAAATATATATAATTCAAATATCTTTAAAAAATCTCCTTGATATGAAATATATTGTTTTTTTTTAAAAATAAAAGATATACAATTATAAGGATATAAATATTAATTACTATAAATTTGTTTACTAAAAGAATTCGATACATAAAATGTATATGCTGTTTTCTATTAATGTTTAAACATTACTACGGATTTTACTTAATTTCTCTAAATTAAGGAAAGTCGAGCGTTTCATATATATATATATAAATGTAATTGAAACATCGTATTGAGAACATTCATCAAAATATTCTTATATCTCTAACGCCTTCAAATATCCATTTCATTGAGCAAAATATTTTACAGTATTTTAATTTGATATTTAAACAATCAAAAGAAAACATCATATTTTTGTCAATTTTTTTTTTCATTTCAAAATCCTATGTCAATTTAAATGAAGTCAGAAAATTCCTTTTCTATTAAAATAAGAAATTATTTTATTTAAAAAGCATCTCTTTTATGCATTTGTTTTAAAGAAAAAAATCACGTAAAACATATGGATCATGAATTTGTCATTTCATCTTAAACTTTATTTGATCTGTGAAAAGGACTTGATTTTGGAGAAAGAATCGTACATCCTGGAACTTTTCTACATTAAATAATCCATTTATTCACATCCAACCAAAAATAAATATATACTCATGTGTCATAAATGTCTTCTTTGGAATATAATTTATTGCTGGAATAGATGTCTTCTTCGACATCTGCTCACGTTACCAAACTATAAGTAGCTTTCTCCATTTCCGACATTTTTATTCATTATGTAATATTTATATTATTTATTAATTAGGAATTAAAGATGTAAAATAAAGAAGAAATCACCCCAATTTTTAATTTAGAAAAATGATATATTATTGCTGATAAAAATCTTTCACATTTTCTAAAAAAAAATAGTGCAATTAATATTCTCTGAACGATAATTGTATGTTTGGATATTAAGACTTAATTTTGAGTCCTTGGTTCTTCTGATTGAATTCGTAAATATTGTTTAAAATGTTATGATTTTTCACTTAGATCGAAGTCAATATTCGGCTGATTTGATAGCACAGTTTTTAAATATAAATAAAAAGATATTAATTTAATTTTTATGATTGTAATTTTTAATTAATTTACCTTATTTGTAATTTGGGCGTTGTAAAATGTAACAAGAAATATTAACTGAAATTTTTTGATGGAAACATGCTTGGTATTTGACCATTTTTCAAAAAATTAAAATTCTAAAGGATATTATATCAAAAACATAAAATTATTTTTCATATGACGCAACTCAACTTTTCCCATAGAGTTCTTTACAGGCTTTTCTTTCGTACCTTGTAATAAATACTGATTAAAATAAATTTTATTCTAACATAAATTTTAAGGAAATCAACCTTAAAACTTTTTTCGTTGTTCAAATATTTTGCTGTTAAATATTTGCTAAAAAATATAGATAATCTATTGAGGCCTATATGAGTATACAGGATAAATTTTGGATTTATTGATTTTGTTGTGTGAATTAATTTGGAGTTTTTTTGCTTCTGGAAGAGTTCCATCACACAGTAATACTGCTCCACTAGTGCTCAAAAAGATGCGTCTAAGCGAACATTGCAGAAAAGAGTAAAAATGACAGAAAACTCATAAATTTAAATTTAAAAAAACACTACCTTATACTTGTTACTATGTATACAGATTTAGCATAAAGGAAGGTGCACCACAAAGAGGCATTCTCAGATTCGATATTGGAGGACAATTTTTGAAGTAATTTGGCCTTTCGGGAAAAAATAGTTGATCTCTCCGGACCATTTTAAATACAATTAATTTAAAAAAGAAACTACAGTTATATTTAAAATAGAAAATAAGCTATACTATATATGTATATAATTAAAAATATTTGTTCGAATATATGAAACGAACGTTAGCGGAACTCAAAATAAAGAGCAGGAAACTGTGTGCAATTCTTAGTAAATATGGACAAGGTTACCGACAAAAAAATAAATAAAACACACAAACCATCTGATATATAGTGATAGTTGATTATTGTCAAGAATTCTGAACTTCGCAAACACTATTCTTTGAATTGAGTTCATTTTCCACGAAAGAGAGAGAAGAGCAAGAATTGAAGTCACAAATGGTCTCTTTCCGGCATAGCATTCCACCAAGTAAACATGATCGGCGCAATGTTCCAGCCGATGAAAAACTTAATTTTATCTGATAATTATATGTGTGCTTTCTGCATAAA
>JAPMOR010115815.1:104106-125264 GCA_026543865.1 Argiope aurantia
CAGCCTGCAAAATAACATTTAAATTATTATTTTTTTAAGAATTAATTTTTACTAGAATAAATAAACAAAATTCCGTAAAAAAAAGGCTTTTACATAACGTGCTACACATAAAAATTATGGATTAAAATTAAAATTATGGATAGGATTATAGGATTATAAAACGTTTGCAATCAAAATAAAAAATTTGGATATAAAATATAAAATAGAAATATTCCAGAGCTAATTATCCAGAAATCGTAACAAATAATCCTATAATTATAAAATATTTGTAAGTAGTGAAATACAGTGGTGGCCAAAAGTGTGGGCATTTTTTGAAAGTTTCATATTTTTCAACTTTGCGTGCTTGTAGAATATATTAATTTTCACTTATATACAAATTTTTAAATATCAAATTGAAGGTAATTCAATGTAAAATTTAATAACAAGAACAGTATTACAATATCTATCAATATGTAATAAAGCATATTACAAAAAAAAAGTTATGCTCAATTTAGTAGAACAAAAAACATGAATCAAAACACAAATCGTTTTGAATAATGACGTGTTTTGTAATAAAAGCGTACTAGCCAATCACAAACACTGTTCTGAGGACCCATCAAATGTCTGTAACTATAATTTAGGTTATTTGGATGGTAAAAGAGTTATTGTTGTGGAAATACTTTGCGGAATGATGCATACTAGTACAATTAAATAGAGTATTGCTGTTTTTGAATATTTTAAGTCCTTTTTTTAATTAAACTAATTTTAAACAAATAACACCAACAAGAAGAACTGATTGGACATCTACAAAACGAAGCCGAATTGTCATATTGTGAGAAAATGGCCTCTATTATGTTGAAATTGCAAGACAAGTTGGTGGTTCAGTGACTTGTTCTGGTGTACGAAAGTTCTGTTTACGTTATGAAAAAACGAAGTCAGTGGAAAATAAGGCCAAATCAGGCAGAAAAAAAATGCACAACTGCTACTGCCGATAAAAAAATTAAACGGCTATGCCATTAGATGTGAAATGAATGCAGCAGGTATTGCAGTAAGTTCAAGAACAAAAAGAAGAAGATTATCAGGATTTGGACTACAAGCTAGAATTCCAAGGAAAAAACTGTATTTAAATCAAAAGCAACTCGAAAAACAAGTTAAGTGGGCAAAAGAACACATTAAATGGTCAGAAAATTAATGGAAGAAAGTAATCTGGAGCGATGAGACTAAAAATATCACTCTTTGGTAGTGATGGTAGCAAATATGTGAGATGTAGAGTAGGCGAAGCGCTTCATCCTGATTGCATTGAAGCAACTATAAAAAAAATGCCATGATTTGGGCATGTATGTCTGCAGATGGTGTGGACCGAATTCAAGTGATTGATGGCATCCTGAATAGCAAAAAATACATCGAAATTGTCCTGGAACCAAAATTGATACCTTCCATCAAGGATTTCTGCCCCAACAAAGCACCATTTATTTTTCAGCAGGATTCAGCTCCATGCCACACAGCAAACGTATGCAAAGCATGATTTCAAAAGAAAGGCATACATGTATACCATGGCCCGGAAACAGTCCTGATCTCAATCCAATTGAAAATTTGTGGCGACGTTTGAAAATTCTTGTATGAAAAAAATCGTCCATCCAATAAAAGACAACTTATTGAATCTATAATTGATTCTTGGCATCATGTGATTACGAAAGATGAATTCCAAACACTCGTTCACTCGATGACAAGACGCTGTGAAGCTGTCTTAAAAAATAAGGGTTATCCTACTACGGATTGATTGTGTAAGTATAACTTTAAAAAATGCAAATCTAAGATAGATCTTACTAAAATGAGCGTAACTTTTTTTGTAATACAGATATTGTAATACTGCTTTTGTTATTAAATTTTACATCAAATTGCCTTCAATTTGATATACAAACATTTTTATTTAAGTGAAAATTAATATATTCTACAAGCACGCAAATTTGAAAACATGAAACTTTCAAAAAATGTCCACACTTTTGGCCACCACTGTATATGTTTAAAAAAAGAGAAAATGAATTGAATATAAACATTAAGAATTTCGTTGTTAAACGGAATCATTTAAATCTTTAATTTCCTCATGAACAGATATTATAAGCACATTTATTAATAGATGACAGGGAAATTATATTTAATAATAGAAGGCACATACTAATTATAAAGACTAACAGGTTTTTTTTTTCATTTTTTTGCATTAGACAACAAAAAATATTTCCCAGACATATATTTAATCATTTCATTTATATAAAACTTTAATAATATTTTCTTTTTAAATAAATGTTTAGGCGGAATGTTGTTTTTTTCACGTGAAAAGGAAAATTTTAAGATCATATTTGCGATTGCATGACTTGAATAAATTATAAAAACTTTAGAAAAGAAATTATGTATACTCTGATAAGGCAAATTAATAACTTTCTGATACTTTTACGGAAATAATTTATCTTCCAAATAAATTAATGAGCAATATTTTCAAAGCAATAAAAAAGATTTAATATTATGAAATAATATTTTTCTGTATCGATTTTAATAATGCTGTTTTTCTAATATTTCTTTATGATCATACAATTCAATAAAAACGAAATAGCTTATGCCACGATATATAATGCCGTATTATTTCTGAAACATTTAAAAGATATCTTAACTACTACATAAAATATATGAACTACAATTATATGAAGTTGTTAAAAATATGTTATAACATTTCAAAGGAAAATTTAAAAAATTGAAAAATTATTTTGACTTATATTATAATGGCAAAAAACCAGATAATTAAAACAATGCATTCCTTTAAAAATTGCTGTAATTCTTAGAGAAATCAAATGTGACATCCATCATAATTTTAATTTCTTAAATTAAAATACTTTAGATATGAAATGAAAAAGTGTATCATAATGAAGCAGTAATGCACATTTTTCTTTGAATAAAGTTCCTAAATTACTCTATAGACATTCTTTTAATTAAAATTAAGATACTTCCGTTTACAGTATTTTGTTACATTTTTCAGTTAAAAATTAAATAAAACATTTCGATATATATATTAAAATATTAAAGACTTAGAAATGTCACGCTTTTCAAGAACAAAATTTCCTATTTCAAAAGAATTAGAATAAGAAACAGAACAGAATTAAAAGGAAACAGGAATATTTTCCATATATATATATATATATATATATATATTTAAAATATTCCTGTTTCCTTTTAATTCTGTTGTTTCTTATAGTTCGAATAAAAGAGCAATTATAATTTCGGCAGAACTTGTGATTAGTCAAAAGCATCTAGAAACTTATATATTAAAGCAAACATATAAATTAAATATCACAGCCATTCATCATGAATATATAAATTAGATATTCAAGAAAAATTAGTTATGATATACGTTATATTCTAACAGTGCAAGAAATTAATTGAAAATTCAATGCGTTTTTAGTGTATAAATAATTTCTTCAATAAAAAATGGCATCAAAATAAGTTTTTGGAAAATATTCCTGTTTCCTTTCAATAAAAAAATATATAATATACATTCTATAATATTTAATATATCTTTAAATTATTCGGAAACAAGTAATAATGAATATTTCCTATATAAAATATATTCTTCATTGATATTTAAAAATATTAATTAATTCAAATTTAATACATTTTATTAGTAGACACATGATAACTAACGTTGAATATTTAGATAAAATGGAAGCATTTTTATGTCTCATAAAATAATAAATCTCGATAAATAACGCTTCTGAAATTTAAATTATAAAATCAGATTATTTTTAGTTTTATTTTTAGATTGTGCTAGTGACGTCTTATCCACATTTAATCTAACATTTCTAAGATGTAGAGAAAAAAATAATTCTTCTTACAGTTTAATGCCTTTAAGTTAAATATAGTACAAAAGATTTCAGCAACATTTAAATAACTTTGGATGAGAGCTTAAGATTAAAGATTGCTTATTCCATATTTTAACTGAGGTCGAGTTAATATTTTCGTTATATTAATGAATTCTGCAGCTTTTTATTGCCTGTTCTATGCGTAGGAATAAAAAAGTAAATTCTTAGTCATATATAATTTCCTTGTGAAAAAATGGAAGGATGATTCTTTTTCATCCTTATCATTCAGGAAAGATAATCATTATTCATTAGTATTCTGAGTTTATCATTTTTTTTAAATGCTTTGTTAAAATTGCATAAGAACAAAAATGTGAAGTGAAAATAAATAGTATAAAGTAGCTTTTAAAATTGAATATCGAGAAAAAAATTGTGAACAGGAAATTATATTTTAGTCCCTTAAAATCATTAAAAATCTATGTTTATATTCCTTGTTATTAATTTTTTTGTCTTAATAAACACAGCATCGGTTTAAGAAAATTAAAATATTTTTATAGATTAAATTGTTCAGTCTTTCTTTTTATTGATGTTTCTCTTTTTAAATGAATATAAATTTTAGTACATGTTTAAAGCTTTTTTAATATTTTGAATCATGAATAATAAAAAATTAAAGGTAGTTATTCTACTTTTTAAAACAATTGAGCATTAAAATTTTCAGTATATTTTTAATAAAA
Organism: Argiope aurantia; assembly: GCA_026543865.1. Classification (NCBI taxonomy): domain Eukaryota; kingdom Metazoa; phylum Arthropoda; class Arachnida; order Araneae; family Araneidae; genus Argiope; species Argiope aurantia. The sequence continues at coordinate 108,665 of JAPMOR010115815.1, forward strand.
ATATTTTTTATGTAACAAGCAGTATATCGTCTATTTAAAATGATAGTAACTAAGACATGCGTGATACGATTTATATAAGGCAAAAATACTTCAAATTACTCAATTGCTGCTCAGCTTCAAAATTTGATAGATACTTACTTTTGATATAAATCTTTAAAAAAATAGGTTTCTATAATTATAAATATACTTTTAACTGAAAAGCATACGAATTTATGGTATTTTATTCAGTTGTATTATTGTATAATATTTATTTTTATAACGCATTAAAATTCAAGTGACAAGATTCTCATTGGCATTAAATTCATCTTCATGCAGACTATTCATTTTTTTTAATGTCAAAACATATTTTGCAATAAAACAATGAATATCATAATCATTGAAGTTAAAACCACGCATTTGAGAAAATATTTACTAAATTTTGTGCATGTTCCCAATGCTTAGTAATCAAAAGTAAAAAAAAAACTAATCTAGACTAAAGAACTCTCTTACTGCAATTTTGCGAAGGAGACTTTCGAATAACCCTCACTAAATTGTATACATTTTTATCTTGTATTACAAATTGCCATTCCATTTTTTTTGTAAATTAACATTTAGTTAGATTACATTTGCATGTTAAAATTGCGTTAAAAATGTGTAGAATTGGTTATCATGTCATACTTTCCGTACAACACTCTTGGTGACTTTAATACTTGTTGTTTTTCTTCTTTTGCGTATTTGTATACAGCAGGCTACATAATTTTGCACACTAAACATTTACGAAGCATTAAAATACTCTAAAATGCTATAATAATGGATATTAGAATATAAACATTGTATACAAGAGATATTTTTGAAATTTCACTTCTCTCCCAATATATAAACACTTCACAGATAAATGCGTTATTATTTTTAAAATACAAATGTATTTTAATAAAGATGAAATTATAAATGAAGATGAAATTTTCTAGGCCATCAGAAACTTCAATTGTGCCAACAGTGACTATGTCTTTCATGACTTTTATTTGATAAAAAGAAAATGTTTCTCAATTAATTAAATCTCATATAAAAGGTGTCTTAAAATTAACACAAAATGTGAATTTGACACCAATCTTGCTGTAAAAGGATGGCAATCTTAATAAAAAAAGCCTTTGTCCATTTGGCAGTTTAGGATTAGTAAAAATGGAGCTTACACGATAGAACAACGTGTTTTGATTGTTGAACAATATTTAAAAAATAATAAAATTCTGACTGCCACAGTTCAAAAATTTGAGAATTACCTTCAAGATTGTGTAATTCGAAGCAATCGGATTACTTTTGATGGGATTATTTGAAGTCAAAGATCTAGGTTAATAAACGTAAGAGCACGTGGGCAATGAAGGAAATAATTAGATTGATAAAAATATAACAATTTAAAAAAAAATATGGATTTTATTCAAATCTTCCTTTAACACGTTGTCCCAAAGTTCCATTTTACTAATCCTAAACTGTCAGCTGTCAACTGATTCTTTTTAATAGGGTTGTCACCACTTTACTGCACTAATGGTGGCAAATTGAAATCTTGCGTTAATGTTCGGACATCCTTTACATATCAGAACATGAATACTTACAAAACACAAACGCATTGTACTCGGAAAAAAATTAGGGAAATTAAAAATAATTTATTTCTACTACCAGTTATCACATTCCTAAATCTGATTACTAATCCTAAAGAAGATTTCATCCTTTTTTCAAAAAAACTAATTATAAACTTGGAATTACCATGATATTAAAACATAAACCTATATGCTTGTTATAAATACTATATAAATATACATCACAGTTTTAAATGTGTAATGAAAACAAAATAAGATACACTGTAATCAGTCCTAAAAGTGTAATGCTATAAGCCAAATGCCAGAGGCTTAATTCCATTTTTGAATTTATTTTTAGGTAATTTTCAGGACTAAATGTGAAACTGTTTTTAACCTTAGCAGAGAAATGCAAATTTGGATACGAGAGAATTTCACCTCATTTCATTCTAATGCAAACTTTTATAGTTTATTCTAAATAGTAAATGAATAGAAGTGGATAGACAAAGAGAAATTTTAGATCAAAAGGCTTTACAGAATTACATTTAAAATAATTGTAATTTTTCATATTTATATTTTAAGAATATCTATTAATTTATTTATGAATAAAAAAAATGTAAATTCATTATTGAATATCCATTGAAGCCTGACACACAAGATATATATAGATCTGGTTAAGTGACAAAGTAGAGATGTGAAATAAGAAAATGGCAAAATATAGAAAATCATTTTTATTAAAAAAATATTCAATACCATATTTAATACAAATACATTTAATGATATACATAATCAAGATATATTTAAAAGAAAACATGTCAATTTATGTATATAAAAATAATCTTTATAATTATTTTTTTAAAGAAGAATTAAACATATTTTACAATCAATCGCTGAAAACAAAACTACGCTTTTTATATTTCCACCTGCTGATCAATGTTTCAGAGTTGGTATGCCACGTCAACTTATTTAATGTTTTTGAAACATGCCAAAACACATCCTGTTCATCCATGTATGTTTCTTTTAGGCATTTTTTAAATTACTGAATTTTTAATTTTCAGATTGTATATTTCTAATATAAATATACATATAACATCCGAATTGCTTACATAAAATATTCTACAAAATATGAAAAACAGATAAAAGTGATATTAATACAACAGTCTAATTAACGTGGTAACAATAATTATATAATATCCGCAGTTTTATTTAACACTCTCTTTTTAAATAAAATGGTAAAAATTAGTCCTCATTAATAGAGACGATTTTAATATACAAATTTCAGTTATTGATTTTGATAAATCTTGAATGTGTGTCAATTCCAGAAAACTCCCGGATATTGGAAAAAATATTTAAGCTAAGAAATGGTGCGTAATAATTAATATTGATAAAAATATTAAAAACAAAGAAAAAAATAAATATTTGTGAATATTATAAATTATTTTACAAATAAATTAATTTTAACTTTTTTAATTGTTTTATTTCTGAAATATAAAACCTAGCTTTCAAATAAATTGTAGGGATTGAAATTTGTGATTTTCTTATAACCGTGCTCAGTAAATAGATAAATACAATTTTTGTTATAATACGAACTTTGAATTCTTGTAATTGGTTTTAAAAAAATAAAAAATGAATTTAAAAAATCTATAATTGTAATCCATAACATTGTAAATAGATAAATACAATTTTTGTTATAATACAAGCTTTGAATTCTTGTAATTTTAAAAATAAAAAATAAAATATGAATTAAAAAAATTATAACTTCAATCCATAACATTGTAAATAGATAAATGCAATTTTTGTTATAATACAAGCTTTGAATTTTTATTAACTTTAAAAAAAATTAAAATATGAATTAAAAAATCCAAGTTTTGCTTCTTTTCCATTTCATAATTTTTCATTCATATCTACTAATAATAAATAAAATTTAATATGAAATGAAATTAATAATTTAATATAATTTTCTATATAAGCCATATTGCTAATAATATGCATAATTTTTATTTTTTCATGTCAAAGAACATATATAAAATATATTTAGATGTTTCTAGAGAAGCAAATAAATACTAGTAATTTCTATCCTTTTTAGTGCATAGATTGATTGCCTAGAAATAACTTTATTTGAGTTAGAATCTATCCAAATTGGTTTTATGTCTACTAGACAAATCTATTCATACTTTATTTATGAGAGTCGTTTCTAATATAGTAACTATATTCAGGCACACTTTTTTATCCTTTTTATACATTTATCTGATGATAAAAAGATAAAAAAATGCTGATGCATCTGATAAAAAAAGGGAAAAAAGAAAGAAAAAAAAAGAAAAATACCTAATAAAATTCTTGCTGTTTTATTTACTTTACTTCTCTGTTATAATATCATTCTTCGTTTCTATTATAATGTTTAATATTTCATGCTTTTGCTTTTGCGAGAGATAAAAATACATTACATTTTGTTTAATGATATTGAAAAAAAAATTTATTCTCTGAATAGTTTTTATTATAAATGAATAAAAAAAGCATTTGTATAGCTCTTTTAGCATTAATTTTGCGTCTTATTAATATGAAATTTTCTCTATTATACTAAGTAAATATATTACAAAGTAAACAGCACTTAAAAAGAAAAATCATATATACAGTTGTATGCAAGGGGTTTATTGTGATCTTGGATCATGTTGATTTTAACTCTCATGAGGTTTGATTCCAAATGCAACAAAGAAAAACCGGATGTTATCTGAGTTGTGTGTCTTTGAGGACTTAATAGACATCCAATTGATTGATTGAAACATATTATTCTTGAAACGCTTACCTCTTGTTCTCTTATTCTTGAAACGCTTTAGCCTTTCAACAGCTAACTTTTAAACGTATCTTATAATAAATAGCATCAATCATTCTTATCCATCTTTTAATTTCTTCATTCCAGATGATCAGGTAATTTTTATTAGTGACCAAACTTATAATTCAAACTCCAAACTAGTTTTTTTTTCCAATCCAAAATTTAGTTTAGTCTTTATAAACAGAACTTTCACTTCCGTTGTCACTGACGCGAAGTAATTTTAAGGGTTATATTTGAATTTGCAAATAACTTGCGATTTTACTTATCAAATTATACATTTACAATACGAAATTAAAAAAAAAACAAATGGAAATGGAAACGATGAATCAAGGGCAAAACTGTTTACATAAATCCAAAGAAATCAGATGGACAAACACTTATCTGATAACAATACCTAAAGTTTCAAAAGAAACATTGACTTTAAAAAATTCTCATTAGCTTTGATACTTCCAAACTCATTATACCAGATGCTCCTTCAGAAAGATGATAAATGGTACTGAGGAAAAACAGTGTGTAGAATTCCACGCATTATCAAAGAATCTGATTGTCCGAATATTCAATGTGTATAGCAATGATTTGCCTTCATATAAATGTAGTTGAATATCTTATTAAAGTTTCGGCTTTTCAGAAACACTGCCATTTTTATTGTTGATAAAACTAATGACTAAAGAATGATGGATCGCTAACTATGGCCATCATTATATTTATCTCAAATATTTTAGAACATTTCCTCTAGAGCTACAAATTTGCTACAAATGTATTATTACAGTTAAAAATTCGTAATTCGGAAAATATTTCTAACTTTCTACTTAATTATAAATTGATCAAAAAACATGTATTTTTTCTATAACTATCAAAATATTATTGCATAAAAATAATTTTTACTTTATTTTAAAATTTTATGATATTTCCTATTTATGGAACCAATTAAAAAAATAATGGCTTCAATGTTGTGATGAAATTCATATACTTTTCTGTGTTTCATCAGCAATTTCGTTGGGTGATTTTCGTGCATTTTTGAGTGCAAAATATAATATTTTTAGTATTATAGTATTATATATAGTATTAATTTCACATTTTCCTGAAGAAACAAGAAAGATTTTGATAGAATATATATTTTGTATCAAAATGCACTTGTGGTAGCTTTAAAAATGAATGCATTTCATTTTAATATGTACTCTTAAAATGATGCTAACGAAAACCTTTGCAGTTTGTTGACAAAGATAAACTACATCGGACACCATTTTGTGGAAAGTACAAATTATTAAGCAAAAAATAGAAATTTTAGCAAACACACACTTGAGTATCATGATCATTTTTTTACAGCAGATAGATATCACACTGAGTCCGATTTTTAAAGTTCCTGAAACAAAATGATGGTTTCCTATGATCGATTTTAATAATATTGATTTATATACCTAACAAAAGTTTAAAAATTCTAAAGTTTATATAACAAAAGTCTAATGTTTATATATCATGTGATATGTCTCTACTGAAAAAATTAATTCCTAAAAAAATTTCAATTTTCAAAAATAATAATAATAATAATAATGAATTTTGAAATTTTAAAAAATTTGTCAATTATGTACATTGAAATTATCAGTTATTTACATGAATTGATTTTCTATCAATATTCGACTCTGCAGCTGCTTTTAATGTGTAACATTAGTTTACAATTTAATCTGTAATGAAATTATTAAGATCTTAAGCTTTCTACTTAAATGGTTAAAGAAGAAACGATGGGTTTTTTTATCAACATTTACACAATATAAATTATTCTAGTTTTAAAAATTATGCCGCATACTATGCGTCTATATCTAATGAATAGATTCATTGAAAAAAGAGTTTATTAACAATGAATAGTGATTTATGGAAATAACTAATTAATTTAATTTGCATAGTTTGTAGTGAAAATTATGGCATTCTTTAAATAATTAATTTATATAGATAATTATTTTTCATTTAGCATTCTTATCTCAATAGTCATATAAGTTCCACAAAGCCTTTTGTAGATTATTTTTCTGATAAATAGTTGAAAATATGTTGCTTTTAACTCAGTGCAACTATATTATATAGCTTTTTTTAAGTTAGCTCTGTGATTTTGAAAAGCGTTTAGACCAGAATATATAAAATGTCACCCAAATTTCATTAAATTAATTTTAATTTTTTTCTTAGAATCAAAAAAATGTCGATACTATAAGTTATTTAAATCAGTGATATAAAGTTATTTTCTGTTGTGGAAATTAAAATCAGCAATATTTGTTTCCTATTTAAAAACATATCTAAACCAGCCCTTTTAAAACACAAACATCTTACTTTTACTATTTTTGAAGCGTAATTACACTTTATTACATTTGGTATAAGCCTTCATTTGTTAAATATCTTCAACAGAAAGGCAATTACTTCTTATTAGCAAGGAAGACATTTTTTTGAAATGCCAAGCATCCAAGACAAAAAAAAATACTTTGTTCACTTGACCAATCACATTTAATTTTCAGCTCCTTAAATATTAATACTATTAAAAAAAGTCTTCAATAGTAATATATTTCCATTTAACTGAACAAATATTTTTTTCTTCTTACCAATCGTTTCTAGAAACGTTCATCATGTATTCTTGAAAAACATCTGACTGCAAAAGTTCAATTACATCATTTTATTAGATGAAATTCTATGCTTAAAAAACCGAAATGAATTCATTTTAAATGAACAAATAGGAATTCAGCAAACATCTGTGACAGGCAATTTAATTAGTGCAATTCTATTTCCATGTATTTGATGAGCTCTTGCCTTACCTAATATTAGATCTGTCTATCAAATCTACAGACGTTTGCTTTCAAACTAGTAATTATGCTGTATTCTGTCAAGTACCGTATCTATATTTCAATAAATCCTGTTCTAGATTATATTTGGGGAAAGAAAGTTTATCTGAATATGTGGCTGAGCTATTGAAATTCGATTTTTTTTAGTTTGTGAAGGAATGAAGCTAATTTGAAAATATGTCAAAGTTCTATGTATGGAAATAATAAAGCCTTAATAAAAATTATTATTCTCTCTTTAAAAAAATAATTATATCTTGTGATAATTTCAGACAAAAACTGATGAAACATTTATTATATAAATTTTCGGAAACTCTTAAAGGAGAAAATCTAGTTAATAAACAATATATAATAATCTTTAACTGATAAATATATAATTTTAATAAAATTAATTTTCCAAATGTACACAAACAAAATATAAATTCATTAATAATTCTTATTATTAACGAATTACAAAAAGATAATTTTAGTTGTACGTTATATAATCACAAATATAAAATAAAACAACTGTCGATGAAAATTACAAATTATAAATTTTTTAACTCATAGTATAAAAGAGTTTAACACGATTTTATACACCTCTGATGCAGTTTCTGCTATATTCTTTCCCATTTGATTTATCGAAAATCCGAATTAAATGGAATTCAAGCATAAGTTCAGCCTAGTATTCATGTCAAAGTATTTGCACTCACATTCCTATTTTCATTTTGCTTTATTAATTACTAGCCGCCTTTGGCGACCAGCCGGTTCGCCAGTATTACCGCTCGCTACAATTTTCAATTAAATATTTTAAGTAACTGGTCTCTGAAAGGATTCTCAAACAAAACATTTTTAATCTTCAAATTTTGATAGTCATACCAAACTTATATTGTTTACATCGTTTCGTTCAATTTACGATATATGTTTTGCTAATTTGTTGCCATTTCCGGTAAAACTTCAACTTTAATTAAAAATGTAAATGACGAAATTGCAATTAATATTAAGATATTTTTTAATAAAACCAAGCGTTTTATTTTATTTATCATCTTTATTGTTATTAATTAATTATTGTTATTATTGAATATGAGTATTGCGAACAGAATCGCTCGGTATTTAAGTCTTATGTTAACTACAAAATATTTTTCATAGTTTATGTAATATCTCAAACAATAATTCAACAAAAATTTCTGAGATTCAGTATAAAATTCAGTTTTTAGTTTTGCTTTCAAAAGGACTGAAATGAAATCACTAATAATATTTTGTTCCTGCTTATAAATATATTTCAAAAATTATGAAGTCTAAATTTAATGCAGTAAGGTATCATATTCTGATAAATATTCTGGACGCACCAAATTTGAAATAAATGAATGAATGTTTCTATTCTCCACAATCAACTAAGACTTATTTATGAAGTTTTAAATGTTAAAAATTTAGAAAAACTCACCATTTTCATAATCTTAGGCCAATTAATCTTGAGAAACCTGCGCGCTTATTGGCGTATTTTCTTTGAAACGATCGATGAAAAATCTAAAATTATCCTTTTTTTTATTGAATAGTGATATTCAAATCTTCATAAATCAGTAAGTTTAAGTGATTTGAAATTAACTCTTAAAAGTCAATGATTTAGTTGATTGGAAATTAACTCTATGACCACCATAAAATCTGTGTTTTTTCTTGTGGTGTATGCATTCTCCTTAATATCCGATCGAATAAAACATCACATACAAAAGTACTACTTAGAACGATATTTCCAAAAGTAAAAATATTCAAACCTGAGAAGGAAAATATATGAGTTATTCCATCAATAATTGCCATAAGTTTGTTTACATCTTCATTATTTTATGAGTCATTAAATATCAAAATGGATCCGGGACTGAATAAACACCCTGTATAGAGAGTGTAAAAGATCATAAAATAATTTTTCTTGAATTTATTTTTTAGAAAAAATAATATTTCATATTTGTTTCATTTCTTACAGACACTTGCCGAAAATTATAAATTTGCAGATTTCATTTCCAAAAAGATTTAATTTATTTTCAGTTAGAGGTTTAATCAATGTGATGGCAACACTTTGAAAAAAGCTATTTTTTTCTCATGAATGCGAAACGTGCTTAATCCTCATTTTTATTTTTGACGAAAAAAATTATTGAAAAACATAGTTAAAATATTTATTTAAAAATTCATTAAAAGTAGAAATTTAATTTTAAGATTAAAACAGTAGTATCATTTAAAAGATGAATTTTTTATCTTTAACTTCATCTAAAAATCTTTTTTGTGCGGTAATATTTTCGGCAGATATAGCAGAAACACGTCAAAATTTCGCTTAATTTTTAAATAAATAAAATTCTAGTTAAAAATTCGAAAAAATAACCCCCAGGTGCACATTCCCGGCCTCCAAGGTATACATGTGCCAAATTTGGTAGCTGTAGGTTGAATGGTCTGGTCTGTAGAGCGCCAACACACACACATTGAGCTTTATTATAAGTATAGATATAAAATTAATTATTAAATCCATTGACAATAATCGGCATCTTATTTCAAAATACGGTAAACAAGTAAATAAACCTTAGAAACAAACTAATAACCTGGAAGAAAAATAATAAAAAAAAAAGGTATTTACCTTTTTCGTTATTTAAGATATAATGCTTGATTATACAGCCTTACATATTTAATAATCATCAATACAATAGAAAAATTCCTCATTTTTTTAAATCAGCAAATAACTGCTTATGCTAGTTTAAAAATTGTAAATACAATCAGATATAATGACATCTGATACAATCAGATATAATCACATCCTTCAATTATAAAAATAACATTTTTAATCTTATTATCGCAATCGTCAGTATCAATAATCTTTATTATCATTACACTAATGACAAATTGAAAACCTTAATAATATCATTAATTTTGGTTATTTTAAATTTCTAAAATAATGTGGAACATCGAATGTTTTCATTTTAATTTCAACAGAGAATGGAAACGAAACACAATTTATTCCCTCGAACCCATTCTTGTTTTCTTTTATTAATTGCAGAAGATTTAGATAGTGTTTCAGCCAATTCTGATAGCAATAATTTAAAGAACATCGTACCGAAGCCGAATCAAACAATAAGAAAAAACAAAGAGCGACTAATATTTATTTGAAATAGTATCGTATTTATTCATCCACAATCTCAGAATAATTAATTTTAATATTTTATTAGTTACTTCATTTATTTTCTTTATTCTTTTGATGCTCAAACTTTAGTTAATTTTTATTTTGTGAGAAAATTAGCAACTCATTTTCGTCAACATTCTGAAATGCTCTTTTCGAAATTTGAATAAATCATCACATTGTTTGAATTTCATAATAATTTTTTGTCCTTCTTAATTATATCAAATTTGTTTTAATGTGTTATATCAAATTTGTTCTAATGTTCAAATTTGTTAATAATCATAACCAGACAAATATTTTCTCTATTTGATATGGCTGCGGAAACGTTATACATCTTTCCTGTCAATGCGATCTTATTGTAAGAATGAGTATTCTACAAAAGTTGCTGAATTTCATAAAAAGAAAAAAAATTAACCGATCTGAAAAATGATAAAATTCCATTCCTAAATGCATTAAATCTGCTTCCACAGAAATGTTAGGACAAATTTAAAAATAATGATGAAAGAAAATATTATCAAACAGCAGTTCATTAAAAGTATTTGTAATTCCATATCTATATAATATTCAGGAATACTTAATTTAAAATTAATCATTAACCCTTTCATGACGGGCGTGTCATGCATGCATCAACAACTATGAAGAGGATCCTGCATGGATTCCATCCAATTACCACCGATTTGGTGACTTTGATTCTAAAATGAAATTTTGATTTAACCTGAAATTGGAACCGAGATTGTTGAATTTTCTGGAAAATCCCTGCCTTTTGAAAATTCTATTTAAATCAGAATGGTTGAAGCTATTTAATGAATTTTCACCTCGAAGGTTTGATTGCATGATGAATTCTCCAATTTTTGTTGATGCTTAAGTAATGATGATGAGTAATATCATTATATTCTGTTTAATTATTTTCGGTCTACTTGTGCTGCGAATTTTTGCATTGTTGTTTGCCTACATTTTGATTGTAGTCTATTTTCGAATGCTATAAGGAACCTTTTCCCTTCATTTAGCTTATTATATTTCACATATGGGAGAATTGTCATAAAAATTGGTAAGTTTCTATTCGGTTTTGAACTTAATCGAAAGCTTTTTTTCAGCATGATAGCAAAATACGTGGATAATCGTTGAAGATTACATTTTTTTCTTTTTCATATTGGTAATTTTGATAAAACCTAAACTAATGAGTACTCTATAATATCTCTGGTCAGGCAAAATGACATTTAATGAATGACCTGTTTTCTCAAGCCCCGTACATATGGAAAATCGTCAATGGAATCATGCTTTAAGATTATATTTTTTCTATATTAAATTTGAAAAAGCATGAATGTTCCAAAAAGTATCTATACAGAGATTATTACAACTAAAATTGCTCCAAAACTATACTAAAATCAAATATTATTTACTTAATTAAGTGTAAGTAATATCAATGGAAGAGATGCGTGATTCCATCACAAGATTTCAAGTAATTCTAACATATGAGAAAGAGTGATACTTTATAAAATATTGCGCATAATTCTTCGCACATTATTGAATAAGTGCAATTCAAATCCCAATATGTTATGAGTGCACTGCTTTCATTATGCGTAAGCTGTTGTTTAAAAAAAACAAAACAAATGTAGTTTCAATTGTTTCATCTCACTATATTTTACTAGTTTTTGACTTTGTCTAAATTTCAATGAAACTTCCTCAGTTTCTCCAAAAAGCAAAATTATTTGAGATAATTAAGGAATATTATGAGAATCTTTGAGTAAACTTGTTATCTGTCAAATGGCTTTAAGGACAGTTGTTTAGCTGATTTTGGGGGTTTATAGGCATGGATCCGATTTTTGCTACTATATCTCTAACAATGATCGATTAAGAGAAACGCCTCATTATATAAAAGATGATTAAAGTTGTAAAATATAAACTAGTTTCTCATGGAAAGAAAAAGTATTTAAAAGTGATTGATATTTAATACTTCGAATGTGCCAAAAAAATAAAGGAAATATAAAAAATAATAATAAAAGGTCTTTGTAGCATATAGACTCAGATCTCGATTTCTCAGTCCGAAAATATTCCAATGTGCCTAAAATAATTTAGATAAATTAGAAGAGCTCTGACATTTAACCTGACATTTTAAGGCATATTATAGTATCATGATTTTTTTTGTTTCATTTCTATCGCTGACAATCTGAATAAACATAATACCTGATAAATCAAAGTTAAATTTTGGAAATTTAAGTTTAAATGAAATTTGTTCATGACTATTGGAGTAAAGATATGGTTGTGAAAATCTGATAATATCTGGGGCAACTTTAGGCAGATTTATAAAAATTTTCTTTTCAAATATTCCCTAGTCATAAGGCAAGCCAGAAGGAGCTTATCAGTCTGTTGCTTTGGATATATTTTTTAATGTAGTTGCTTGATTCTAGGAATTGCTGTATTAGAATTAAATACAGGGTTAACAAGAAATAAGTTACACCACTTCAGAGGGCTTTAAAATGCGTTCTATTGATAAAAAGAAAATAAAATTATTCAGATGATACGCTTTACATTTATTAATTTAAAAAAATTAGTACAAAAATTCCCCAATAGAATGCGCTGTAATACAAATTGCATTTATTTGCATATATTGAAAATGTGAAACAAAATTTGCGTGACAGCTCATGTCTATTACCATTTTTCTGTGGATAAAAAGAAGACGGATTCTGCATGAACATTAGTTTCTTCTCTGTTCGTTATGCTTACGTTGCAAGAGAAAGCGCTACTGGTGAAATTGTTCTACCAGAACCAACGAAACTCCGTTGCAGCTCTAAAGGAATTTCGTCGTATGAAGCAGATACGAAGAGATCTATTGTCTCCACGTGCCCTAAGCAAGATGATGAAAAAATTTGAAAAAAAAAAAAAAAAAAAAAAAACTGGGCAACTGGGTATTTTTCCAGGTACACGACGAAAAAAAACACATCGTCTTCAAGCTACGAAAATGTTGCGACCATGCTCGTTGAAGCCAACAGTTAGTCGCCGCATAATAGTGTGAGTTTGCCAGTTGTTTCCCGTGTTCTGAATATGCCGTATTCAACTGTACGAAAAATCATACGCCAGATTTTTCATTTTTATCCATACAAAATCAAGTATGTGGACCTGTTGCAGGACAGATACTTAGAGATCCGTAAAACTTTTGCACTTCAGTTCCTTTCTCGAATGGTGGTGAACACAACTTGGCCATGGCACATTTTATGGAGTGATGAGGACCATTTTTGCCCACAACTGTCGAATTTGGGCTGAGGAAAACCCTCACATTATGCAGAACAACCCTTGCATTCTGAAAAAGTAACAGTATGGTGTGGTTTTACAGTTACCTTTACTATTGGATCGTATTTCTTTGAAGAGATAATTTAAAATGGAATCCAAACCTGTTCCGTCAAAAGACAACAGTACCACGATATGCTGAGGAGATTTATAATCCCAACTCTTTTACAGCGTGGATGCCTTCAAGACATCATTTTCATGCAAGGTGGTGTACCACCTCATATTGATCGTCGTGTACATAATTTAATAGAAGCAGGAGTTATCAGCCGTTATTTTCGAATAGCATGGCCTCTCGATAGCCGGACATCATTCCTTGCGACTTTTGGTTGTGGGATTATTTGAAGCACAATAGCTACCGTAAAAGATGATAATCTCTACCAGATCTGAAGGACAATATTCGGCGCCATATTCTTAATATTCCGGTAGCTTCACTCCAGTCATCTATAGAAAATATGGTTCTCCGATTAGAGCATATTGTTGAAAATGATTGAGGATATATTGAGCAATTTTAATTTTACTTTATTTCACAATTATAAACCATATTAAAAGGTTTTATGTATATTATAACGCCGACTAAAGGCGAATTTTTGTACTATTCTTTTACTTAATAAATGTAAAGCGCATTATCTCAATAATCTTTAGTTCCAATGTTTTCTCATTTGGATCAATAGGAAGCATTTTAGAGCAATCTGAGGAGGGTAACTTAATTCTTGCTAACCTTGTATTTCTAATTGCAAAATGATGCCCATATTTAGGATATATAGGGATTTTATTGATTATTCCTCCGAAATTTTTATCAATGAAAACGAAAGAAATGTCATATTTTATATCAAAAAGATGATATTTACTTAATATAAGACCCACAAAGGTTTGGTTCTTTTTTTGCTTGTAGGTTTCATGAAATAAAATGAAATAAATGTCAAGAATTATTTCAAACTATGGAAAGAAATTTGATACACATGTAAAGGAAGACATGCCTTGAGGTTTTTTTAAGCAATGAAAAAAAAACTGTGGTTGTAGTAAATTAATTCGGTTTGTCAGTTCATGAATTTGACCAAAGGGTTCCCTCGAGCCTTTCCATCGACACAAATGATGGTATAATAAATAATGAATAAAGGCGTGCTATTTTTTGACAACCATACCATCCCCATATAAATTAATAATTTGATTTTTTAAATAAAAAAATCATATGAACTTTGGGATGATTTTTTTAATGTTAATTATTTTTAGCAAATTAAAATATTGTGCCGAAAATAATAGGAATAAAATTATCCAATTAACATAAGATGCCTAACAACATTTTTGAAATAACATTATTACGATATTGTACAGCAAACAAAATATCGAGAATCGTCGTCAGAATATCGTACACTAACTACTTCGTATTTATAGATTATTAGGGAGGAAAAATAGGCCCATAGTGTGAAAGAAAAGCATGGGAAAACCGTGTTGATTAAGGAAACCTTACATTCCAAATAAGAGAATAAGAACCACGAAACCTTTTCTAGCAGATTCATTACAGCAGCATTGTGATCAGAATTCGATATTCATCATCTAGGAAACAGGGAAACGTTTTTACTTCCTTCTAAAGATTTTGAGACAGGAAGATGTATTTGTTTGTGAATTTTATTAATTCGATATTCAAAACGGAAACATATTGTTAATAAAATTAAATTAAGGTACGTGCAATGCTTTCAGGTGAAAATTTGTTTAATTTCATTTAAATTTGATTTAAAACATATACTTACAGGCACGTCAATGGATTAATGTTACAGAACCAGAAAGTATTTCTGGGTCAGATATTTTTTTAAAGGACAAAATGCATACTTAAGACTTCATCCATGCAGAATTTAGGATTGTAAGCCTGATGCATATGCCAAAATTGTTCGCATATTACTAGTAAATTTTAAAAGTGCATTTCATGAAGCTATTATTTTAGGTTAGGCAATCATATCAATGAGATTCATCTCTATTTCTTTATCTGCAATTTGAAATGTGTTTTTTTAACATTATCACAATAATATTCTTAAAATTGCTGAGAGAATCATATATATATATATATATATATATAATTTATCAAATAGTCATAAAATATAGCCATTGAGAAGTTGATGTTTCAAATATAAATTAATGTTTAAATTATTCATATGAATTAATATTTAAAATATGAACAAATTTATTTATTTCCATTTGCACATGTTGCATTATTTGTTTGTTTACTTATAAGGATAATATATAAAAATATTAAATTAGCTTGCAAGAAAGTGAAAATTTATTTATGAGTTTTCTTTAAAATTACATAATATTTGGTTTCCGCATAGACATCAAGTATAATAAATGATGAGATTATTTCAATTAACAAATGATTATATTCAAGAGAGACTGAAATATTTTGAGTAAGTTGTTATTACTAATGGCACTTGTCGTTGACAAGCCCGCTTGACGAAGTCAGCGTTTTAGGTCAAGATGAACGACTCTCATTGAGAGTCTCTTGTTTTTCAGTAGCGACATCTACAACCAAAAGTACGATTTCGCTACTCATGAGTCACATTCCCTTGCACAACTCCATTTCACAAGGGGGCGCATTCACACATCTCACAGACAGAGCAAAGATGAAGAACAAGAACCATGCCCTAACCTGGACTCGAACCCAGGATGCCCAGACCGCAGGAAAGACACTCGCACCCTATGCCACGACGCTGGCATTTGCAGTAAATAAAAAATGCATGCTTAATAAAAATAGAAATATTGATTATAAGGAGAAAGGAGCATTTACAGAGAAAGCATTATATTTTTTAAAGTAAATATCAAATATTTAAGATGGCATCTTAAAGAAAAAAGAAAAAAATAAGCAGTTTAATAATTTTCCTATTGCCTAAAAAATAGCGACGAAGTTTTTTTTTTTCTGATGTAGTTCCAAATGAAATGACATATATATATTTCCATTAATAATATGGTAAATTCTTAAAAAATTTCAAATTTTCTT
>JAPMOR010115815.1:125364-197379 GCA_026543865.1 Argiope aurantia
CCCAAAAAACCGCCATATATATACTCATCATAGTTATAAACAGTAAAGAGCTTAAAGTGAGAACTAATGCATTGAACTAATAATTTGAGCAGAACTCAAATGACTGTCTTCCATCTCGATTTCACGACCTTTTATAGTTCCCCAGACAGGGTATAGAAGGTTATTGAAAGGTCACCTTAAATCGAGTCCTAATATACATATCGGCAAAATTCTTGAAGATTCTCAAATCACCCATTTTGTAGCTAAAGTCGCAAAATTAGTCGCCATCTCTCCAAATAAGCGCCAATTTTGTGGATAAGGTCGGGAGACGTTCATCCGGCGTTCTTCCAGCAATGAACAGAACTAACTATCAAGCAGTTTTTCCTTGCAATGGAACTAACTTTGGTAGGACGCAACATTGTAAAGTCTTGCAACAATATTGCAATATTGCAAACAATATTCAATCTAACTCATAAGATAAGATGATAAACTATGACAATGATTTTTAATGATAAATAGATTTTCAGGAATTTTATCGTAGTTCATCTCTGCTGGATAGAATTTAAAAACAAGGGAAATATTAAATGGAAATTTATAAATTTATTTGAATTATATTCAAGTAATTTATTATACTATCCATTTTTTTTCTTTTAATTTTTTATATCGAAAACTTGATAGCTACTGAACTTATGGAAGTTCTTTGAGCTTGAGTGTACTTCCAAAGCTTTACATTTTTTTCCCAGAAGACGATAGATTCACTTTAAGAGCTCAAAAAGTTTGAAAATCTGCTAATTTTAGCAAAGGAAAGGATATATTCATTGCAACATATTTAGAAAAATTAGAGTAGAGTTTCTTTGACTCCTTCGGAATTTCAAGAAAATTATTAAGAGCAATTCTTATTAAAAATAAAAATAACAATTACAGATTTGTGGATACAATAACATAGACGAACAAATTTTTCAAAAAAATCTTTTTAAAAATATTAGTCTCTGGGGTTGTTATATACTCTATAACAAGGAGACGTGTGCATTAAAAACTTTGTAAGAAATTTTCAGCTTTGGACTGTATATTGATATTTTTGTATTAAAGTTAATACCTAGGTATATATTCTAAATTCTGCTAAGAATTTGCTTTAATTTATACTTATAAACAGTCCTATAGTATTATAATAATCTAACAATATATTATCTTATTTATCTATTTAAACTTGCAAACAGTCCTATGGTAGTATAATAATCTAGAAGTATATTACCTATGCTAACATTTTTGCACTGGAAAAGTCACAGGATAAATAATGCAATTAGATTGAACCATGGTGTATAATTGTAATATATTCTTTCTCACATTATTCATTATATGCCTTACACGACATTGAAATTGTCTTTCATATGTTTTATTTCACTATTCTTTTTCGAAATACTTAATTACAGGAAGAATCAAACTGCTATTTAAAGCGTCAATCAATAACTATAATTATCCTCTGAAAAGTACTATATTTCTCGGGTACGGTTATAGAATAGAAAAAATACTTTTCTTAAAGCAAAACTCCTCAGATATCAAATTGCATTAATAACGATTTTATTCGAGTTTATCTGAAGATAAACTCGGATATATTCGAGTTTATCTTTAGATTTATTTAGAATTCGATTAAAGTTTATTAAACTTTGAATGGCAAAAACCAAGCATTTATGAACATTTTCGAACATGGTTATTTCTAAAGCAATAATATAGTATTTGAAAATGCACTTGTTTACATCCTTTACAAGTACATTATTTTTTAAGTATTTAATGGAAAAATTATGCAAATAGAAAAAAATGCATTTGAAAAGTAAAACCTTTTAGATATAAATTGTTTTAATCATGTATTCATCCAAAATATATTCGAGATTATTATTAGTTGTATTTATAATTGCAATCAGATTGTTTCAATGTTTGACCTAAAAGTGAGAATAGTTTGGACTATTGGCAAAGGCACTTACATACTCGAAACTGTTCACGAATTAAATAATGGTATCTAATTGTTTTTGAGACTTAAATGAGATTTTGTTCCTTTTAAATCCAATTTTGAAGAAATCTAGTTAGCTGCTGAAAATATCGACATAAATCAAGCTGCATACTTAATATATTATTACCGGAATTTCTCCATAATATGTATGGTGTAATATGCCCGACTAGGGATTGCAATACCGGTATACCGGGATACCGAATACCGGTATTTTGAGCCATTTGTACAATTTTGTAATACCGCTATTCATAAGTTTAAATACCGATTTTTCCGTATTTACTAGAAATTTTTTAAATTGTCTCCATTATGTATTCAATATAGCAAATATAGCAAATATATTTGTCAATATAGCAAAATAGCATACTTTTTTGTTTTTATGTCTCCCTAAAGGACGAAATTAATTTGATTGTGAAAACAAAGTTGCATCGTACAATCAAGAGAAGTGATAAAATACTGTTTGGCAAGGGATTATAAAATCCTCCTCGCTTTTGCGTTAGGATGGGTTTAATTTGACAAAAGAGGGATGAGAGGAAAGATGAAATGAGATGTTTAAGTGGAGATTCTAAAACACGTTGGAACAGTTTACTCCTAATGATGGAACGATTTTTGAAACTGAGAAATCCAATCCAAAAAGCAATAATCGACTTAAACCTGCAAATTAATTTTTCAGTTTGTGAATTCGACTTAATATCCAAAACTCGTTGTCATAACTTAATATAAACTTAATATTAAAACTGGCTGTTGAGGCATTACGTCGGAGAGATTCTAATTTATCAAAATCTAATGCAACAATAAAAAAACAGCACACATCACTATCTGAAAAATTATATAAATTATATATAACATTTAAAAATCGCACAGATGAAAGGCATACCGAAATAGAAAATGTCTTACGGCATTTACACAATTGTAATGTTCTTATAAAAGGAAAATAATAAAGAAGAAAAGAGATTAACCAATTCAAATCTGATCAAGTTTATAGTAAATTTTTCTGAATTTTTTTTTACCCACAAACTTATCTACATTCAGAAGAATTCTGTACAGTTGTCGGAGATTATGATGGCACTAATGTGTAAGAAATTGTCTTTTGAACGAAAATTAGAATTACGATAAAAAATTCAACAAACCAAAGTACAATACAGAAATCAGCTATATCCAAAACCATCTGACGAGAAATCGATTTATTTGAAGATGAGGAATTTAGAGGTAAATATTTGGAAAAAGTATATCGCAAATTGCTAACAGTACCACCAACTATCGTAGATGCCGAAAGAGCGTTTTCGACAGCTGGTCATTTTTGCACATAATTACATTCCAGGTTTAATGACAGTACAACTGATGCATTATGTTTTTTAAGATCACATTTCAAAAATTTGTAATAGTACCACAGACTGAATAGTAATGCTCACACTTTTTTGTGATTCTTTATATATATAAGATATATATGTTATAATTTATAAGTTACAAATATATATGTTATATATATATATATTATATAAGTTAGATATATATTTTATAATTTATAAGTTGAAAATTATTTTTGTGATATTTACCTTTTCTAATGAAACTGGCCAATAAAACAAAGAAACCTGTGTTTTCTTTTTTTTTAAATTTCTAATATAGGTATTAAAACCGGTATCCCGGTATTAAGATCTAAAAAATACCGAAAACTGGTATTGAACTTTTGGTCCGATATTGCAATCCCTATGCCCGACGTAACTGTTAACTAATATTAATGATTTATTCATGAAGATCACATGAAACGCAAGAAACAAAAATCACAGCAAAATGTACACAAAAACAGAATTTGTAGAAATCATCATACATGCAAAAAGTATATCATGAATTAAACAATAGAAAGAATACAAAAGCTCTATTTCCTACCCCACATAATACGATATCACTCCAAATAAGTAATTACATTATAGTAGATTAATTCGCTTTCAATGGACTACCAATAAGCTCTACAATTTTCCAGAAAGACCTGCAGAACTCAAAATATAGATACCACCAAAACTGATATTTTCCAGAACCTTAATTTTTGTCAGTCAGGATAACGTGTTACAGAGGGCTAGTTTATCATTCTGAAATACAGTCAACATCCGATCAGAATGCTTGTGAATATATCTTTTCAACGATGAATCTTCTGATGCATGAAAGCAATATTACTGTTACGCATAAAACTAATACGTATTACGTAAAAATAAAAATGATATAATTCCTTTATTTCGGTTCAAATTTTACTCATTGTATTAGGGTGTTCCGTAAGTTTCTTTCCTATTTCTAATATGAAATAAATATATAATATTTACCATTTAAGATATTATTCAATTTGTTATATAAAAATACTTTTGCTCTATTACCTTCTTACATCTCTCAGGAAGACTAATTATGCCGTATTTGCAAAATTGTTGAGTTTTGGACAAGAAATAAACCTCGAGGTGCGCTTTTATTTCGATGATGGATTTAAAGCGCTTACTGCGAAGAGAATTTTTTAAGAACTGAAGGAAGTATAAATCAGATGGAGTGAGATCTGGAGAGTTTGCAGGATGCAGAAAAACATCCCAATCAATCTGTAACGACTAATACAATATGTGGTCTTGCGTTGTCATGATGAAAAACAACGTCTCGTCGGTTAATCAGCTTTCAATTGATACCGTTAATGACAGTATTTCGTGGAATTTATAGTTTTACTTTGTGTAAGGAGCTCGTAGAAAACTACGCCTTTCCTATCCCACCAAATGGACAGAAGAACGTTTTTGGGTTGTAGACCCAGCTTTGGTGAAGTCTTATTGTCCTTACACCAAGTGAGTACACATACATGCTTATCTCAAATAGATAAGCCAGCATGTTTGCACAGCCAGAGCCAGATAAGGCAATTCATAGCGCAATGAGAAAGAATTTTTTTTATACCTTAATGCATTCCTTAATACTAAGAGGGAATGAGAAAATTAGTAAATACTCTACAAAAACATATACTAAATTTTGTTTTAAACATACATCACTATATAAGTTACAACTACTGACAGAAAAATACTACTTTGTTTAAATACGAAAAACGGATGCTTACATATAACGACTTTGTACAAAACTGTATCAAAAGTTTAATTAAAGGCCTGATGCATAGTCTATATCTTACAGAGATTTGAAAAAGGATTTTAATGCACTCTGTTTCAAAAGGTAATATGCTTCATGGAACGTTCACCACCGAATGTTTCTTTTATTGTATAGTAAAAGTTGCAAAGAGTTGGCAAAAGAAACGACTTCTTTGGCTTTTCTTGGCAAGATAAAAGCAATTAAGAAGCACTGAAGTGTGAAGCTAATAGAAGAAGGCATAAACACTCTGCTGACAAAATCGGAACCTTTCCAGAAAGTTCGCATTTCAGATTGGATTTTATTTGTTTTCCAAGACACATTAAACATGTATGAGAGATCATAGAAGATTACAGGACGAAGTAAATGGAGAATGAAGTTGATATTTAGCAGTTCAGTGGTTCTTATTTCAAAAATATCTTATCAAAAGTATTTATTTATTCAATAAATATTTATGAAAATAATTAAAAATATAAATGTTTCACTTAACAATGTGTGACTTCTACTTCAAAGTGGCGTGATAGAAATACAAAGCAAGAAGTGTTACAAAGTTTAATCATTTTCTTTTTATGCTTTTCTTGAAATAGTTTTATATATTTTCATAGATTTTATCTTATTTAAATAGGGACACACATTAAGGTATCCATGGCTGAAAAGAAAGAACTTTTTAAAGAAGAAATTCTCCTGTCTGGGTTAATATAATAAAAAGGAAGATACATTGATGATTCTAATTCTCAACTATGCTATACATTTTTAACTTAAAACTAACAACTGACTAAATGTGTATTTGGAATGAAACATAAATTATGATTTGAGCTCTCAGTCAATTTGTAATGCATCGACAAAATTTCCAAAACTTTTGAAGTACGACAATTTTTCGTATTTGTTGGAGTTAGCCATCAGGTCTTATCTCTATTAATAATAAAGGAATATACATGCGTTGGAGTATTAAGGAGCGTATCATTTTGTCTAAAGTTATGGAAAAAAACACAAAAATGAGTAAAAGAAAGCAATGCATAAAATGGAAAGTACAATGCAACAAGAATTAATGGAATTTCTCCAGAATATTTCTCCAGATGGCAAGTCTTAAATACTGGATTTAGGTATCATCAATTACTCCAAACATTAATAACTAACTGCGTCCTGCTTGAAATAATATCAGCAATCCAGCGAACGATTTGTCATGGCATTATTCTTACAAACAAGTTATTGTATTATTGTGAATTAATATTCCATCATATATGTGTTTTATTTTTATATTATGGATCCTTTCTTTTATTGAATTTATTGACAAAAGTCCACTTTAGCGTTTCCGAGCATGATTTTTTACATAACATATTTGTTTCTGTGTTTCACCTGGTATAATTTTTATATAAATTTTATATAAAAATATAAATTTTATAATTAGTCATTTATATAAATGTACATATAAATTTTATAATTAGTTATTTTGGATAACTTGTTTAAAACAGAATATTAATAGCCTTCGTTTTTCGAAATATTTATTATGATGTTCAAATCAGTTTTTAGTATATTTTAATTTTTCCTATAGTTAGCTCAGTTTATTTTTTATTTTTTATTTATTAATTAATTATTAAATAATTTATTAATTATTAATTAAGAAATTAATTTCAAATAATAAATTCAAAATTGAAATAATTGGATTTTTAATTAATTTGAAATAAATAAAATGATTTAATCAATGTATTAACCAGAATTAATTTTTAAATCGATTTCATAATTTCATTTAATTTTGGATTATTTGTAAAAAAGCAGTAGAGATAAATTATCCTAATTTACGGATAACTTAAAAATGCTTTTTTTCTTTTCCGGAATTGACAGTGTCTTATTTATATATTCGTTTATTCATAATCAGGAATATCTTTCTTTTTATTAATAAAAGTGACATGCAGAATCATTCCAAATGTTCTTATAAACTTCATTGTGTAGATGGTTTGATTGCAAGGTCAGTCAATTTAGAGGATAAGACATCCTCTCAATATTTATTTTGTATATTTAATGGCGTAATTATGTACATTAAAGGGATATTGACATTTGAGATCAAAAAATTGCACTCAAAATAGCTCGATGGTATGATTTTCTCTCGGTTTTTCCCCCCTTCTATTCTACTAAGTTTTGACGTTCAGCGAAATTAGTTAAACGATTACTCCAAGAAAAAAATACTTTTAAATAAAATTTCTTATTTGATTAATGTTTTTTTTCAATTTATTTGTTGTTTTCTTCGATCATTTAAGATAAAAGATTAACCATTCTTCATAAAGAATAAAACAATTATTTTATAGAGCATTTTTAAAGATTCTAACTCCTAATTAGATGAGAATTATTAGCTGCAATTTACATGGAAATTCCTTTTAATCCATCGAGTGTTTCTTATTTAATTTTTACATGCCATTGTAAAAATAATTTTAAAATGCAGAAATTGATTGAAAAAATCGATTTACAAATGTTAAAGATAATTTTTTGGTGAGAAATATTTATATGGTATATCAATCCCCCCAAAATATACAACGTATCATTGCTCATTTTTGAATTCAGAAAACATTAATAAAATGATGAAAATATATAAAAAAATGTAAATCGAATCTTTTTTGTGGTGTATAAGAATTTGATATTCTAATTATCTATGTATGTTATTTGTGATTAGTAGTAAGATAAGATACTAAGATTAGTAGTCAAATATATAATGATTAAAAAAATATATTGAATTTAACTTTGACGCTTAATTATGACTAAATTTATTTATGTTTCAAGTTAATAAAAAAAGAAAATTATTAAAGATTGTTATGAAAAAAACACTGAAATATATATTTCAATTTGGAGTCGTAATTTTTAAAAAATAATAATAATAATCTATAATAAAAAAAATGGTATAACTAGAGTGAATTTTTTTTTTTTGCCGTGAATGATTATATTTGAAATTATATTTCTAAAAACTAAATCTATTAAGAAATTTTATATTTATTTTTTTGCATTTACGTATTATTCCGAATATTATTCTGCATTTTATAAAGATTAAAACTATAAAAAAATTAAATAATTCACATAAAGAAATTGAAATGGAAATAGAAAATTATTAACTAATGTGAACATTAGTTAAATTTTAACATAGTTGCAATTTATAATTCAACTAATTTGAATAACCAAAAAATATAATTGATATTTTAATTAAGGATAATTCATCATACATCATTTTACAATGATAATAATACATCATACAATGATAACAATACATTTACAATGATTATAATACATCATTTTACAGTGATAATTATATAAAATAGTTTCATAATTCTTAAATAGAATTATATTTGTTTGTAACTAAGAAAATAATTTCAAATGAGCTAAATGTATAAGAAAAAAAAAAAATAAGGAAACAAATATAATAGGGTAACAGAAGATCAGTGGTTAATCAAAAATGACTTGAATAGAGAAGTCAAAAAAGTAATTTATAAAACACCTTACATTCTTTTGCTGTGTTTTAGTCCTGAGTTTAGTTCTAAAGGTAAATCAATAGAATTTATTAATATGATACCTCAATCATATAAAATATCTAAATGAAGATTTTATCTTTCCTTACATTGCTTTACCGCATGTTTTAATAGTACTTCTCGTGACAGTAGATGGCAACTGACAAATTTCACAATTGACCAGTTACGCCAATTTATTTTGTAATTAATATCGCAACATGAATGAACTGTAGGTGATGATACACATGGCTATCAAAAACTGCTTTAAATTTCTAGAAAGAAGCACAGGTTAATAATTTTATATTTTAAAGTAAAGGGAAGGATTGCAACAATTTAAATTGTCCTACCGACAAATCTCTAAACTATTTTTTACCGAAATTCAAGACATATTCTTCTATCAAAGTAATCATGAGTAACACACAATTATTTCATTGTATAAAACGAGTAATGAATAGGTTTATTATAAATTTTATGTATGATAATTCTGCAAGAGATTGTGGTCAGAATGTAAATTTCTTTGTCAAGCAGAGAATGAACTGAAAAATATATTAAATTATACCTTGAAAAACTTGCCGTAAACATATTGTACTGAAAGTGATATGCAAACTAAGAATAAAGTGAAAAAGCACTTGAAATAGATTTGGATCTGGAAATATCTTTTCAAATCTATTGAAACCAAAATTTGGCTCTGAACCATAATTTTGTTAACAAAATCAAGTGTTACATTCCATTTGTTTAAATCGTTGCATTGTTGTATCATCGCATTTACAATAATTCAAATATATAGACGACAGACAGTTAACCTCTTGGCGTATTTGAACTAATATAGTATAAAGATTTGCACTCCTTATTCTAAATCTGTTTATTAATATATATCCATCTAAATCTTCACATTTTCTAGTTATTGTGTTCACTTATACTCGGGCAGACAGTCAAACAATCTTCCACTGAAGAAACATCAATTAAAATTTGAAGGAAATACAATATTTCCATATTGTAAAAGCCATACCACAAATTTCATTTTAAAGCTCAAAACTTTTTTAGTTACCGATAGGTAGATAAACAGACAAAATTCGAAAAATTTCATTTTTTTTTTCAAACTCCTGAAGGTTTACATTCGTCAAAAAACTCGAATTAGAATTTTTAAAGATTATTATACTTTTTCTTGGGATACTGCATATACCTAAAAGTAAAAAGGAAATAAAACATTAAACAGTGTTGATTACAAAAAGAATGTACATCGAATACCGAAACAATGATACCAACCTCCGCCAAACCTGTTAGTGGATTTGTTACAGACATTACGTGATATGCACTAGCAATTTGTTAGAACATCCCCTGAGAATCAGAGAGGAAACGTGAAAGACGTTTTCTTTTCTTTTGGAACACAGTTAGTGAACAAGAAGAGTTCTTTAATTATTCATGCGTTTCGTGTTCTTGGCATTAAATCACAAGATAAATAGTGACTGTGCATTAACTTCCAGAATTTATTAGCTCTGCTTTAATATGAGAAAGTAAAGAATATTATATGATGATAATAAAATGGCCAACATTAGAGTAATAAATAAATAGAATAATAAATAAGATTAGAAATAAATAGAATAATAAATAAGATTCAGAATATTTTAAAATGATTTCATTTAATAGTTAAGCTTTTAAAAATAGAAATATCTGTCATTATGATAAAAGTATTTTTGAAATAGCAAGAAAAAATTGTACGAAAGAATCTGGACCTTATTTGAGGCACGTAATTATTCATTAAGAATATTTGTTTAATTGTAATTTCTTCGTCTGATTCTAAATTTTCTCAATTAATGGATTTCAGAGCTATTAGAGAAAATTAAATAATCTAATAAGAAATTATACACTATTGCATATCTAATAAGTAATTGTACATTTAAAAAATAAATTATATACTAACAATTATAAATAAATCTGTGTTATTAATAAATTTTTAAGATGTTTAAATAATAAATTTGACAGTCTTAACGAATGATAAATTACTGTCTTCATGAATCAGAACAACAAATGTAATGAGCAAATGTAAAATAATGACTATTAATAAAAATAAATATACTATTAATTTCAATGTATAATATATTTAAATTGTAAATATAAAACTTTGATGATGTTTTCAAAATAAAATTTATTACCTTAATGCAAGATTAGAATAATCAGCATAATTATTCTTAGAATAGAAAACATTTATATATGATTCAATTCGGAATTATTTGTTATTAATATATCTGTGAGAGCAATTGTTTAAGGCTCAATACATTCTCAGGTTTGTTTTCGTTATGAATGGAATGTGAGTTGTTAGCAAATTCCATTTATGAACAATATAACTGTACTAATTAAGGATTAACTGATAAGTGTACCCAAATAATAACGATGCTATTTTGATTTATTCAATTTTCAATAAAATACAGATATTTGTTCATCTAAATGATGTTAACGAAACCTTGAATGTGAATCATAATCGGTAAATAAAAGCATACGTATAACTCCAGATTGTAAGAACTTTGTAGATATAGATAATATAAAAATGTAATATTTTGATTAGACATTGTGTCGTAAAATTATATTCAACATTAATGAGAATTTATTTATTCACGAGATTCCAAAATGGAGATAAAAAAGAATGAGATTTAATTTCGAGTATTCATTGTATTTTAAAATTATGTTCAGCATTTGTACTTACTTATTTTTAAACATATCAAAACAACAAATTTTTTTCAAACTCTGATAATTCACAAAAGAAGGAAAAATTAGAGAATGAAAAGGAATGAATACCGAAATGTATGTATAAATATGGTTTCAATATAATAAATGTGTAGATTCTGGCATTTGTTATTTCAATGGACTGATATTCGATATACTATTCAAGAAACGTTGTGGGCTCCAAATTGAGAGCAGTGTTGTGAGATTAAATTCAACGTCACTTTGCAACTCTTCATTAATTTTGAATTTTTCTTTTAATTAATGATTATGGAACAGAAATGTCTACTTTTTAACACTAAAAATTCGTAATTTTGGCATATTGGTAGACTAACTCATTTCTTGGGATTCCAGCATTTTTCTTTTTCAACTACGGACTTGATCAACTCATTGAACATGCTTATCTGTTGTGATAATTTTGAACCTTTTCCCCTCTTTAGCCAGAGTTTGGTTAGAATCCGAATGATTTTTATCGCTTCTTTCGATTTTAGAGCTCTAGAAAACCAAAATTTCCAGACTGATGAGGTGCTTTAAAGGAGTGTTAAGGTTCATCTCAGTTGACAGAGAAGAAAGATCTTTGAAAAGATCTAAAATTTCACCGATGTAATAAATACCATAAACTTCACGCCGGTTATGTCGAAAAAAAGTGTTCACAAAAAACTTCCGGTTAATTTTATTCTCTACTCTTATTTTAAGATCCTTCGGAGATTAAAAAAAAACAGTTTTCATACAATAACATTTTTAAATTTATTGGAACTTATGAAATTGAAAAAAATTATTCATTTTTATGAACTTTTTTTAATGATGTTAAGAGTTCGAGTCTCTTTCAAGAAAATAGACTACGTAAAAGAATTTGGGAAATGCAAAATAATTAGAATCATGCAATTCCTAAAAAGTGAAGTTTAACAGCTGAAGAAAACCTTCAAACATCCGTCATCCATTCATCGATTGCATATTATTGCAGAAATTAAATCTTTCGTAGAACACATGTATTTAGAGTGGTAAAATAATTCATAGACGATACTCCTTCTTTTTTTAATTCCCATAATTATTTTAACGATATCGAGCTTTGAAATACATTAATACAAGGTTTAAGATTTTGTAACTTACAGAAGGATATTGTTTATTACTGTTGCTCATTAGATCGTAAATATAATTTTATTTAAGTTAACCAGCGTGAGTTCTTCTTAAATCACTTAGTCATATTTTTTTTTAGTCTTGTACCAAATGCTATAAATAAAAAAAAATTCCGATAGCTAGAGGTTGACTATTTGTTTCTCTCTTTATAGCCGTAAGATGATTATCATTCTATTATTATATCATTTTATTTAATCCTTATCATTTACATCAATTTATTTATTTTTAAACAACCAATTTGTCAAATTATCTATCAATATATCCTGAGTGAAGGATGTAATGTAATTTTGTTCATATAATTTCTAATACAAGTTCTAAACCCCCTGCTTATCAATCCAAACGAAAATTGTGGATTATAGGAAAGGTCGTGTAAGCCTCGAGTATTCAAATTTTTACTTTCAATGTCCCTCATATAACAGTTCCGTTCTTTGTATTACGATAAAGAATACCGAACATACATTTTATATGCCATTTTTTTCTCGTATGCATAATTTTTAGAAAGTGTAATAATCGTCACAAAAATTCAAATTCGATATATTGACGAATATTCACGCTTTAGAGTCCCCTGAGTTTCAAAAACTCATTTTCAGAAAATTTCCGTCTGTCTGTCTGTGACAAAGATAACTCATAAACACTTTGAGTCCGAAGGATGAAATTGGGTATAAGGTCTTTTAGATTTCTGTATTTTTCTGTAGGTATACGGAATTTGTAGATTTCCGACAAATTTTGGTCGAATTCTGTTAAGAAACCGTATATCTGTCCTGTTCTTCGGATATAAGTTAGCACGGTAATTACAAAACGAAAAGATTTAGATAGATAAAATTCGGTAGGAAAAATTAGCATCTATAGCCTAGACATCTATCGAATTTTGAGCCAAAACCATCAAGGGATTGATTGCCTGCCTGTCTATACTTTTAGAATCATGTGAACTCACTATCTAATGTGAATAATCATGTGAACTCTCTATCAAGATCCGCAAAGTGGAGATCCGACAAAATTTCAAATTCGAACTCGTTGAATATTACACTATATTATCCTGTATATAATATCAGTATCCTTATTCATCTACGTTATGAATAAGAAGTAAATTAATTGAACATGAATATTGTACTATATGGAAAGATATAATTACGCTTAGAGCCATATTCTTCATTTAAATCAAAACTCAGTAGTATGATGATTTTATGTCATCATTCATCTGATTGAAATATTATTTAGATTTAGGTATGATTGGACCTTAACCCCTCAAGCGGCTAAAAAGAATCTTTAGAAGCTCTCTCTTACACTGATTTTTTTCTTACATTACGTCGGAGGAATAAGTTGCAGGAACAAGATGCCTGGGGATCATTCTCTAGAAGATTTATGGCATCTGGAAGAAGTAGAAGAGCCACGAACAAATAAAAAATAATAATTCATTGGTGTGTGAGAAAATAATATTTCCTTCTTCTGGTATTTATTGGATGGTATCAAATCGTTGTTGGCCAAATACTGGAAGAACAATAATTAACATCGACCATAATACATTTTTTTAATATTTCGTTGCATAAATTTTTAACCTTAATATTACTTTATAATAATATTAAAATTTATGTTTCGTCAATTTCGGTTCCATTTATAGAAATTTGAACAAAAACATACAGAAAAGATTATTATAATTCCCAGAATCAAATCTATATAGCATAAAAAAAGCATACTTATTTTCTAAAGATTTTCCTTAGATTGATGATGATAATATATGTTATTGAGAGAAAAAGTTTGAAGTATCTACATTAAGAAATGCACATTAGTTAATCAAATGTACAATTTTGTTTATAAATCTAGATTAATTAAAACATTTCTTGTTCTTTAAATAAATATTAATTCACCAGAAAAATTTTACACCCATTATTAAAATAAGAATATTTAATTTCAAGCATTGTTGATGAATATTTTAAAAATATTTTCTTTCTAAAAGAATAGTTGTGATTTTCTTCTGCATAGATTCCATATTGGAAACACTTATTTTCTAGCTATTTTCAATAAGGATTACACAAAAAAATATTTTATCTTTCTATAAAATAATTAATCATTTCTAAATAAAAACACAAACTCAAAACTTAGTGTATATTATAAAATCAAAGGTATAATATGAATGTCTCCATTCCATGTCAAAATTAATGATCAATAGAAACTCTATATATATTGAAATAGAAAATCAAATTGAAATTTACTAAGAATAAACTGAAAATTGAATACATTTTGAATAGAATTAGCATTAATAAATAAAACCCCCTTGGAAAAATAATTTTCTATGACCCAAAATATTTTTAATTCTGTCAGAAATTTAAATTTTCAAATTTTGCTTAAAATGTAAAAATAAAATATATTTGAATAAATTTATTATAAAACTATACAAAATGCATTCCTTAAAAAATCGTATTTTTATGATTTGTTATCTAAGCAAGCAGTTCAAACCTTAGAAAGTTTAAGCTCATGCCAGAAACATTTATTCACGCCTTGACTTTTCTCCCTTGCCTGAGCTTCTTCTAGACAGTTACTTTCGTAGAGAAGTAAATATTTTTAGTGAGCTGCTGCTACACTGCTTCTTTATTCAGACAGAAAAAAAAATCAGAAGGAAAGTCTACTCAATAAACTGGAAATTTCTACTCGAATGCATCCACATCAACTATACTGAGAGAAAAAGAAGAAATAATCTTAGGAGAAAAATTGTGAAAGTGTATGTAATGTAAGTTCTATATTGTAAAATGGAAGTCCGATCATTGGCACGTTCACTGTCATGATTTTCGATTGTTCTTTGGTTCTCTCATCTAATCAAATGATCCAATCTTTGCCGTGCCTATCTAATCATTTTTAAAATGCCGTAGACAAGGGATCATATAATTAGCCAGTTGGTGTGAATTTATTATATAGTAAGTGTGAATCGCATGTGATTCACAAGATAGGCAATGTATTAAAAATGTGAATATTATACTTAGAACAAATTTAATTATAAGAAAAATGAAAGTGGAAAAAACCAATATAAAAATGAATTTTCGGGGTTTTTGGTTAAATTGTGGATGTTTGGCTCCATTTATTTCCAATCAAGTTTAAAAAAATATGGATTTATTCCGATATATTTAACCATGCTCCTAATCCTAAAAGAAGAAAATATGAAGAGATAAATTAAAACATTAACATATGAACAGAAACTTAACAGGAAAAGAAATTGTGATTCATATTTTTTATAAATTTTATAGAGATTCTGTTCTAATAATCTTCAGTACTTTACACGTAATCGTGCGAACTTTTCTTTATTATTTATTTTTCATCAGCTCACTTTTAATAGGCATCGGAATTTTAAATTTTTAAATTTATTCCTTATGAAACAAGTTAGGAAGACCCATATTTAATTATTATGTACTATTATATCGGATATTGAACAATTTAGTTCCATTAAACATTGGTATTTAACCTTTGATACTTGAAGCATAAACTTGAATATAATGTTAATAAGAGAAATTAAAAATAATAAATTCTCTAAATATAACTTAAAAAAATTTCATAGTTTATGTGGACTTGGTGCACAATAAATTTGACATCGTATGGTAAATATCCTCCAGTTGTTGTGGCGAAGATGTCTGGAGACTGGGTGGCAAATCTGGTGTCGGCATTTTACCAAATTCAAAATTGCCAGGTCAGTCACAAAATAACCCTAGTGTTGCTTTCAAACTAGAAATTAATAATATAATTAAAACCATTTGTTTTCCTAGTAAAGCATATTCATTTTCGTTTTAAATTCAATGGATTTTTTTCTTCTGATAGAATGAATATATAATGCTTACTTGTTATAAAAACTTTTGAAAGGGGTAGGTTAGTAGGCACTAGAGACTAATATTCGAGAAATGAGACATTTTTGTGATGTGTCAAGCCGTGAGAACTTATGTAATAGATGGCTCCCTAGGAAGAATCTAATTATAAAGGCCTTTAGAAGAAGAAATGCTCAATGTTTCATATTCTTTATTACCATATACCAATGCGTTATACATTATACCGTTCCTTTATAAAATATCCATTGAATAAATTATAGTTTAAGATATTCATAAGCGAATGCTTGATACTCTCACTGTACAGTGCACTTCAAAAGTGTAGTAATATCGTTATTCATTCGCATTTATGAGGATTTAATTCGATATAATTCGTTAAGAATATCCAATTATTTCATTCAAATTACTTAGGAAAATCAACTATGCAATACATGGTTTGGATGAAGTTGATTAATTAGCCATGAACAACATTTGGGTAAAGTATAGAGAACGAAAACATAAGTTTCGCTTATAGTTGTCACTATCTGTAATACGACCTCTCTATTATGGTTCAGTGTTATAAAATTGCTGTGTTATATATAATTTCTAAGCACATCTGGGAGACAGGCATATGCTGTTTTCACATCTGGATCTTTTAAATAATTCTTTCAAGAATTACTAGATAAATTAATGAATTCCCTGAGTCAACACCATAGGAAATTCTACAGTACTATTTTCGCACTTGAAATTCAATAACTAAATAGATACTTAAAAAATACATAATAAAAAGTAAAAAGATACTTAACT
Source organism: Argiope aurantia (assembly GCA_026543865.1). NCBI lineage: Eukaryota > Metazoa > Arthropoda > Arachnida > Araneae > Araneidae > Argiope > Argiope aurantia. The sequence goes on from JAPMOR010115815.1 coordinate 142,374, forward strand.
ATGCTAATTATTTTATAGCTAGTGCTCCTTAATATTTGGTCATAAAATATGAAACATTGTTATATAATATAAATATTCAAAATAATACGGAAAATTAAAGTTATTATTAAAATTAATATTAAATAAAATTTTAATAATATGGATTATCAAAATTAAATGAATTACTTTTCCAATTTTTTTTAGTTTATCTTTCATATAAAACTCGTGGCATATATATATGACTCTCAAACTATACCTGCTCTCCTTTAATTATTATTCCTGGGCATACTTTCAAATATACGCAACTTCACTAAACAGTCTCTAGTGAAGAAAAACGCGGCAGAGTTCGAAAGTTGCACCTATTGAACAGCATGTAATTTTTTTTATTTCTCGTAATAGTTTATAATCCCAAGTTCTCCTAATAGTTTATAATATACCGTCAATAATTGCTTTACCCTCATTCAACATTTCTTAGATAATTCTAAATAAAATTTTTCTTCTCCAACAGAGAACCAAAATCCTCAACAGAGTTTCTGAACCACAACTCTTTACCGATTTCGAAAAATTTTATTTTCAATTAATTATTATGACTTATATACAAGATGATTCTACATTTATGTACAAACTTTAAAGCTGATTCAGAACACTGTAACAAAAAATTATGATGTTGTTGATACTTATAGCACTTGTCATAGACAAGCCAGCTAACTAATACAACGATTTAAGCCGAGTTTGTGCAGTAGTTTCTGAAGGTAAAGGCCCTTGAGCACCGGAGGGAAGAAATCTGACTCCCACTCCATATGAAGATCACACTTCCACAATCCCTTTTAACGGGGGGGCGGGGGTCTTTCACACACCTCACAGATAGAGAACAGGTTAAAGAACAATCATTACCGAACCAGGATTTGAACCCGGAAGGCCCAGATCAAGTAAGAGTAGTTTTATACCTAGGCCATGACTTCGGCACACAATAATTTATTGTAAAAAAAATGCATGGTAGGTAGGAAGTGACGAGGTGAGGCGAAAACAGATGAAAAAGTAATTTAAAGTAAAGACAAAGTGTGTATTAAACAGAGTGCAATTTTTGCAATGCAAGTTCAAATTTATGTATAAAAACAGTGAGACATGTTTGATAACATTTGTGCAGCTGTTTGTGTGAATGTGCTGTGTGAATTTTTGTTCAATAAAGCCAAGTATTTCACACATATATGCATCAGTTAAGGATATTTAAGAATGAGACCCTCAATTGCGTCTTTTGGTATCTCCCTAAGATTCTAAAAGTAATCGGCGCTGAAAAAATCTGAAGAATGGTTCGTCTGTGAGGACCAATCGCTATATCACTACCCACTATGAGATCTGGCCGGCAGGAATTTAATATTTCTTTCCCAGCTCGAAAGAGCTATTTCTACTTGTTCTTTAAATATTTTTTTGTTTTGCTCTTTTTCGTATGAAATGAATCTATTGTTTGACAACGGATTCTAAAACACTCCGCACTTTTGCGCATGCGTTAGGATGGGTTTAATTCGTCAAAATAGGGGTGAGAAGAAAGATGAAAAGAGAGGATGTTTGCATTTAACAATAAAATAAACTCGAATTACTTACATACTGAATTAAAATAATATGGTCAGAAATGACACGATATTAACATACGCGTGAAAAAAAATGAACAAAAAAGTATATAATAGGGATATAAATCAAGGTCAAAGAACGACATAGAATTCCGGAAATGCGTTCACCCTTCCGTGTCTCTCCCCTTAATGAGATAGAATCGTTGAAAAGTGGTCGTCTCAGAATGCTGAAGCGAACCCTCTTGTTCTTGTTAAAACTGATGTAGTGTTTCTTAAAGCTCGGAACATTGAAGTAGGAGAATCATTCCATACCCATACATGTCTAGGGGACTCATTCAATTTGCTCTAATCTATTAACCTGAAAATTCGCTTTCCTTTCCATTAATATCCGTTTTCCCTTTTTCTCCATCTCTTACTTCCTGTGTTAAAGCCTCTCAAAACACTTACGCCCTTCAAATTTATATATATTAAAGTGTTATCGTACACCTAATTTTAAATCTTTTATCATCGATCTGGGATCATCCTGTATTATTTGTCGTCATCTGCTGATTTCCTCTCCATTTCGAGAAGTATTGAAAAATATATCAGTGGCAGGACACTGAACCTAAATAAAGGGATTGATTTTCCTACTTTCAGCCAAACTGATCGTTCAAAATAATCTGTCATTATTGCGCAAGTTTGAATTTAAATCATACTGTATTATTTGTGATAAAATGGCAAAGTTGATTCTTCCGATTAAATAAATCGTATTAATACAAGCCTCATCCGTAATTATATTAATTATATAAATATAAACTTTTTGACAAATTTTGATGAAATACGCCATATGAATGAAAGAGAAAGTATTATGTTAAATTGCCCACGTATAAAACTTATATAGCATGAGGACTAATTATATAAACTTGTAAAATAGCTTAATTAATTCATGATAAAAAATTCCCAGATGAACCCATTTGTTAAGTTAGAAAATCATTATTCCAATTTTTTTTTTAATTTTTAATTTTGGGAATTTTTATCTTTTTATTACTTATCCAATCCAATGGGCCGTGCAAATTTTATTCTCACAAATAGAATAAAATATAGTATCCACATAGATCGACTAGTAGACCGTTACCATCAAGGATGTCCTTGCTTTACATCCTTCACTTTTTGTTTGAAATAGAAACCTACCCATCAGGTTAAAATGTCCACGGCCTTTTGTGCCTGGACAGTTTTGAAAGGGTTAAAAAGAAGAGATACATTAAAATGCAGAGATAAAATTTTTATGGCAATTATAATATTCCCTCTTTCTGCGCTTCAAATATGAGTGAAGAATTTATATAGACGTAAAACAGAAATTCTACTGAGAGCGACCTATTTATTATTTGATTTGTACTATAATCTAGGGATTGAGTAATTATACATAGGGAAAAATATGCTATATTACTGAGAACAAATTGATATTGATTATTTTCTATATTTACTTTTATACACTGAGAAATATATATACATTGAGGATTATACTTTCGATATTTATTTTTTTTCTATTTTACTCAAATTAAGTTTTCAAACTACTAATGCTTATATGAAATAAACAAGAATTAAATTTTACAAGCCTTTAGCAAATCCAGTTTACGATTTTACAAAATACTGTACTTGGAGTTTCAATATAGTATACAGATTGCTTCAAAACATGCTTTAACTAAAGCACATGCATTAAAAGTTCAAAATCATTGCAGATTTTTAAAAATAAATTTTCTGAGAGAATTTGATATAGAAATTGTGAAGTAGTAAGTAGTAAGCTAATTCATAATTCATCACTTTTAATTGATCGACTGCTGAAATCTGAATTTATGGAAAGCTAAAACCAACGATAGATTGTAATTAGGGAATATTCCACCTTCTTAGAAAATGTCTTTGTTATGAATGTGCATTGTTCTTCCTTATAAAGCAAATATCACACAAACTGCTACTGAGATCAGAGATTCTTGATAGAATATAAGAGGAGTATAACGAAATTACAGTTTTATCCACTTGTCAGTTAATTTAAACAATCTGAGAATATAAAAAAATGAATTAAATGAAAATAAAAATCATAGTACCTTATAAAGCATAAATTTACTTCAACATAACATGGAGCATTTCTCTGCTTTATTAAAACAATTTGCTTTATATCTGTGCATGTTTTATATTTAAAAAAATGCACACGTGTATGAATTATTTCTCAATTCAATATAAATATAAAAAAATTAAAGAAAAAAAAATTAAAAACTGAAAAGCGAAAGAAAACCACATATGTTCCTATTCTGAAAGGGTAAAAATGGGAACATTTTGTGGAGACAATAAGAATATTGAAATAATAATGGAGTGAAATAATGTTTAACCCATATTGGAGTGAATTTTGCATTGTTCATTATCTCTGATTATGACGTGATATTTTGTACTTGAATGAAATCACCTCCTCAGAACCTTCAAGTCATTCTTTCAACAGCATTTTTGCAAAGTCTAAATGTGAACACGTGTGTATAACCGAGTCATTCTTTTTCAAAGTTTTCGTTGTTGTTTATTTGTCATTGACTCCGTATCTCTGAAGCTGCTTTTAATTTGAATAATACAAAAATAATAAAGTCATGTTCTTAAAATATTTTTTTAAAAAAATATTGTATTCGTCATTTTTGTTTATTAAATTCAAACAGTTATTAAAATTAGTATAATTCTATAATATATAAATGAAATAAATACTCATTAAAAAATTGTTTAGTTTTTTTCTTATAAAATTTTTCCAACATTTATAATTATTACATTTAATATTTTTTGGTAGGTACATGATTTCTATAGTGTATTGTGTTTCCAAAATAAATGTCAATATTACAAGAGGCAAAAAATAATAACAATGGAGTCCTTTTGACTCCATGACTCTGATCGCGTGAGGAAATTCATGTTCCCAGGTTAAAACAGTGAGAATTCAGAGTTTCAAATATACGGATATTAGGATAACCCAACATTTTTCGCGTTTTTTGATCGATGCTTTTATTAAAAAAAAAAAAGAAATTCGCCTCTGCTTTATTTTTCAGAAAAGACGTTTTTTTTTTTTTTTTTTTTTTTTTTTTTATCAAACATAACGAATCCGAAGTCAATACCAGAAAAGAAGTCAAAACTTACTGAGAAGAGTTTCCATTTGCTTATTTCGTCAGAAAAGAAAAACAAATGTAGCTGTTGCATTTTCGAAAGGTATTTATTCTCCTAAGAATGAGCGTGGCTGGAAAACTCACGAGGTTAGAGGAAAAGTAAAAGCGAGAGCAAATGCTTTTGACATCAACTTATTTAACATCTTAGACTGTTTACAGCGATATTACATATAAAAAAAATTGGAGTTTCGAAAAGGCTGAATTATTTTATTCCTTTCGATATTTTCGCGATCAAATTCTTAGTTTTCTTGCAATATAAAGTATAGAATCATTTTTACAAAAACTGAAGCAGCGAACATACATGCATAAAATATTTGCCCTGTACTAATTTTTGAAAAAAGAATAAATTGTATTTTTTAAACATTTCATAATTTATACACACATTTCATTGGTAACGACAAATTAAAAAAAAAAAAAAAAAAAAAAAAAAAAAAAAAAGGTTATCAGTCTTCTTAAATACTCAATTCTCCTGAAGAAAGAAAATCACATATTTTTGTGGGTTTGACTTATTTTAAGGTATATGTCAGTTTGACTTATTTTAAGGCATATGGCCATACAGTGGTTAATTATTTACAAGATATTTTTAAAAAACACACATTTTCCTTTTTTTTTTCCTTAAAATATAAAACATTCTTATGAAAGAGAAATGCATCAACAACAAATCTGAAACAAAACAATTTTGAAAATACAGAAATATGTTTTTGGCAAAAAACTGGAATAAAGTAAAGTTTTCCTAACTCGGAATATATAGGAAACTATTTGTATTATTTTAAAATTATTTATTGATAATTACTTGTTCACAATTGCATAGGTAACATAAGAAAAATAGTACCTAATTTATGAATAAATCGTATTTCTATGAAATATTTAAATAATCATCTCTTCCGGCCCTTCCATGCTCTCTTGCTATGCCCATGTGTTTGCTAAATATCATTACTTCTCAGTTACATTGACCAAGGGAGACATTCAGCATGAATTAACGGTAGATGTTAAGTAAAATATTTTTTTTTCCTTAAAATAAAACTTTTTGCAAAATATTTTATCATTAAAATATATGATAATTTATATATCTACTAATAATAAATGTGCGTACATGTGTGTTTGTGTGCATGTACGCGAGTGAACGCTTGTACACAAAAAGCCATATCATTTGAACAAGAACCTATGCATACCATAAAAATATTTGAAAAATGATTAGAATGTTAATCAGTTGAAATTTAATAGAAATGCTGGAGGCTTTCCGCATTATAACTACCTAAAATATTATAACATAAAAAATATTTGCAGGGAATTAACTGTTAACAATATAATTTTTGGATTAATGATTAATTAATTAAAAAATATTTAAAGCGTATTTTCAGATTTTACAGTGATAAGAAGTTCCTAGTATTAGGTATGTTTTAATAATTTTCTTAAATGGTCATATTTTTACCCACTGCTGATTTTTTCTGCGATATAACGATTGGTAATCATATAGATAGAAAATTATGAATATGTATAACACTATAAATAGCACATTCTAGAGTTTCTAAAGTATGATTTATAAATGTATCAAAACGTGAAACCGAAAATACTTCTGTGAGGAAGCTATTAAGAACATCTTACAAAAATATATATTTTATCGAAATCCTTATGAAGATTAATCCTGATGACCATTAATCCTGAAAAAAGACAAATATAATAGGTGAAGGTTTGAGTAAAAACGCATGATAGTAATTTGTTGAAAATAAATCAGACAGTTCATTCTAAATGGGAAAATAAACTAACAACGAAAATAATCTTACACAAAGGTTATGTGATATGCGTTATATTTTTTTGCAAAAATATAAATTGTTATGTTAACCTCTCTAAATTTTTCCTCAGGTTTTAGTTTCGCGTCTGACCACAGATCTGCGCTTATGTACTTTTTAAAGTATAAAAATATAACAAAATATTCATTCTTTAACTGATCCATTTGGCATATGTTAAAATTCAAAAGAGATTATCGGTAATCTCTTATTTTAACCTTTCACTGTATTATATACATTTACCTTATACATTTTCACTCTACACTAACTGTCTGTGAAGACCATTTAGTTTGTCGAAAATTATGATTGCTAAAAATTTCAATAAAATATCTTTTAGAACTATGTCTTAATAGCTTTTTTAATAAAATAGTTCTTTATTTTAAATTTCAAATTTTGAAAGACATATAACTTATAGCTATTTTGAAGCCTACATCTTTCTGTTATATGTCCTATGCGTTTCTCTAATTTCCAATTTATATATTTGTACTTTAAAGTATATCGCAAGAAGGTAAAACATTGTTTAAAAATGATAGTGATTTATAAAATGTCCAATATATTTTTGATTTTTTAATTTAAATTTATTACAAGAAACAATCTTAATGATTCGAATTCCAATTCGACGATGAAATTAAACACAATTAAAAACTAATTGTATATTTAATAATTAAAAAAAAACTACAGCGGAATAATTAATTTCATTTAAAAGATAAATTTGTCAATTTTAAGATGATACAAAATTTAACTTAGCTCTGATGGATTGGGAAGTAATTGTGGAAAAAAAGCGAATTTTTTAGTGAATAAATTTTCAAAAAAAAATCACACCGTGATGTACATCTCTATCTTTGGAAGTATATATGGATGAAATTTGACGAAATAGTGCCAAATAATCTGACCTGTTGAAGATCAGTATATTCAACATGATCTGCAATCATCTGTATTATTACTACAGATCATTTTTAAAGAAAAAACTTTGATATTTTTCAACATAGATTTGAATATATATCGTATGAACTTGCTAAGTATGAATTTACTTAGCAAATCATATTCAGCTGGAATTTCACAAATTTATCTATCATAATCAAGATAAACTAGCTCTTCGCAAATTTGAAGAGCCATTATGAAGCGATAGCTGTATAGTTTTAATATTATCAGAAAGTTCACCGCTTCAAAACCTATTATGAAATTAACGTTATTACAGGTGCAGACAAGTGATATATTTATCAGATTATTATGTCATTGATAATTAAATTAATACCTGATGAAAACAATTTTTAATGCATATGGAAATGATATTACTGCTGCGAATTATCATATATGAACCTTTTTATTTTTTATTATTAATTTTTTTAATTATTTTTATTTTTAAATATTTTGATATTTCATTTAACGCTTCATACCTAATATAAATTAAGATTATTTTATTTATAGAAGATTGTTACAATTAAACTTCCCCTATAAACATCATCCTACAATGCAAACGGGTGAACGGATTGCAACGAAATTTCTTATATAGACTATACAAGAAATTGCATTTTCGGAATTTCGAGAAAAAAAAATGTTCCAAAATGTCCAACAGAGAGCGCCATTTCCGAAAAAAAAAAACTTTAAATTTAACACAGAAACTACCAAAACGGAATACAGAAACAATATTAACAATCCAGAACAAAAATTATGAATAATGAAATGAAAAACCGGGAAACGAATATGCGAAGCATCACAACTGATCATTACGATTTGCTGTTGAGCACGCTGTCCATTGACTTGAAATTGTTCAGGGGAATAAGGATGGTAACATGGAGCACCTTTTCCTACATCGTTCAGGATAAGATTAACAATTGCTGCTCTAGTGAAATTTCGTCCTAATCTGCTCTTGTTTCTGCAAAATGAACTGCTTTTCTTCCTCTCAAACAATTTACTGTTATTTTTTCCTTGCCTTTATTTAATGTGGTTCGATGGCAAGGTGATCATAAACTAGTCAGTAAATGTTAATATTGTTTCTTTATTCCGTTTCGGTGGTTTATTGTGTTAAATTTAATACTTTCCAGGAAAAGCGCCCTCTGTTGGACATTTTGGAATTAGAATTTTTTCGAAATTCCTTGAGCGCATTTCGTGTATAGTGTATATATCAAATTTCGTTGCAATCTGTTCACTCGTTTGCATTGTAGGATGCTGTTTATATGGGAAGTTTAATTATAACCACCCTATATATCAAGTACTTAGCTTTATTTACATACAATATTTTGTAATCTTAAAACAATGAATTTAGCAAGAATATAGCTATCATATTTTTTGTTGAAACAATTTCCACATACAATAATCTTACATACAATATTTTGTAATCTTAAACAACGCATTTAGCAAGAATATAGCTATCATATTTTTTGTTGAAACAATTTCCACATGAATTAGTTAGAAAATTATACTCGACTATTTCGTTATATATTTTATCTATCATCACAATCCACTTGCTCTCGCCAAATTTCAAAGCTATTACGAAGTTATTGTTAAACGATTTTAACATTATCAGGAGGATCAGTACGAAAAATCGAAATCCATTATTAGTTGAACATTATTACCCCGGGCTGGCAAAAATCATATTCATCGTGTTCTGCCGTTGACGATGTTTGAATCTATATCCGATGAAAGTAATTATCAATATGCTTCAGAATAAATATGCTGCTGTGATTTATCATACTTAGTAATTCAGAAAAATAAAATTTTTTGTTGGATGTTATAGGAGATATGAATTTGTGACAACAAAATGAAATTTATTATTTCTGATGTATGAAATCTTTTTTGGTGAAATTGGCAGTCATTATTGACTATTTATAAACAAAATAATTTTCTACTCGTAAGAGAGTTTTTCTTCTACTATGATGGCAGTGCATTTGCTAATGGAAATTCTGAAATTATGATTTATTTCACTAAAAATACTTTACGCCTATACATATAATCTTTTTTGCAAAATTTAATAAGGATTTTGTAGTTTTGAAAAAAAACTCTATCACTAGATTCAATATAACCAAAAGGTAAAAATAATTTTTATATTTCTTTTGTCGATTCAGAAATATTTAAGTCCGCAAAAACATGTCCACAAAAGTCTTTAATGTAAATTTTGTAAGGGAATTTCTATGCCAAAAGATGACCTTGAAAGGGTATTTCTTTCTGTCTTATTACTACAGAAATAAGAAAAAATAAGAAATCCTAAAATCTATGATAGGGAACCTACGAAGAAGGTTTCATATTGCAGTGACATTTTCCCTCTTATTATTTCAATGAATGAATAAAGAGGGCTGAACAAGAGGCGATAAATATCAATTGGAAAGATTAATCACTTCCAAGTATACTCAGGATTATGCAAAAATAAAGGCAATGATTTATTGTAAGCTGGGAAGTCTGTCTTTCATCCAATAATTGTTATCTAGTGTAAACATATAATCACGTTCTTTAATTAAGTAGTTCAACTGATAATAGTTGAGCATTTAAACTCTTTGAGGTGTTTTTAATGCAAAATAATTAGATTGACTATATGAACTTAATTATTATTTATTCTTATTTCTTTAATTATAAATTCTAAAATTTCCGTAAAAATAGTAGAGTATCATCATTATTACTTATTATTTCGCTTGTCAAAATTTATACTACCTAAAGTTTCATCTTAATTTTTAATGCCATTTTCAAAAGCGAATAAATATTCTTAACCCTTCTTTGCAGGATGATGGAAATTTACATCATAATAATTATTAAACAGATAATTGTACAGAAAACAGGTGTGCTATAAATTGGCTGTTGCTGGCAACTTTTTTCACGACTATTGTGTCATAAGGAGCGTAGCTGTCAAAAAAATGAAATGTCGCAATCAATATAGTGGGTTTGAACTTGCTGTGGTTCGAAGAAACGTACGATTTTTTATCTGAGATTATTTTTCATATAAAAGCGGTAATAAGAGCAAAAAAGTCTATTTTTATGTTTATGTTGTTTTCTGTGCAATTTATATCGAATGCCTTAAATAATCCCGAAACCATATGACAGAAATTAGCATCAGTTATTTCCCTTCTAATGTTTGACGAAAATATTTTTTATTATATGTTCATTTTATGTTATTTTTGTAGAGAAATTTAGATGGACATTGAAGACTGGCCAAAACTAAATGGGTCACTCCAGTGTAAATACCATAAATGCAAAGGGTCTCACACATTCTCATGCAATAAATGTGGATTTCATTTGTGTCGAAATAAGTAAATTACTTTTTTAATTATCATCAGGAATAAAATTGATACAAAGTTATATTATTTTTTATTTATTTGGTACTGAGCTTAACAAGTAAGATTGTATAATAATGGTTATTTCCATCATATTGTTTTTTAATTACTTTATATTTTATAGTTATACTAGAATTTTTTTCATTTAATCTAGAGCATGAATTATATCACCCTGATTTATTTTACAAAAAAAAATCTTGCAAAGATGGGTTAATTCACAGAATTACCTTAAAGTGATAATGTGCAATACATATAATAGCAATAGTAAAAAGGATAGACTTAAATTTTGTTACTGATTGAAATAATTACCGTATTCTAAAACAGAAAATGTTAGTCTGTTTCAAATGCAAAAATATCATCTAGCCCCTTTACAATTTTTTTCATTCATTTGTACTCGATTAAAAAAAACAGCACTTCAAATATCAACAACTCAGCATGGTAAAATCAATTAGTTCTAATAAAAGTTCTGCAGCAGTAAGAAATTAACGACAGTTAGTAATAAAGTTAAATTAACTGGAAACTTAGTATTTTTTTCTTTCTAATTAAATTAGCTCTCGACATCTGTGAAACATTTGCTCTCTCTCTTGGTTAACTTAGAAATAAGTGAATAATTAAGCGTTGCTATCGATCTTGCTTTAATTATCGAACCAAAAATTTTGACAGTTGGATAAAAAAATTAGTTTCTAATATTCATTCTATTATCTTAAGACTTGCATTATATTTTAAATTTCCAAAGATTTCACTAATCTACTGCTTTTCTATTACTATTATTATGTGAAGAGGAAGTTTATCGGAATTCTGAATATGCCTATATGTATCTTGCTCTTTCTGTTTGTGAATAGAATCCCACAAAAATGCTTTAGCTGGAAGAATGAAATTTTGTATGTAGTCTTCAAACTAAATTAGTAATTGCCTGTAAAATTTTGTACGAGGTTCTATCAATGAAAGTGTATCTGTCATTCGATCTGAACACAACTGGATACGATAACTTCAAAAGTTAAAAAGTTGGATAGCTAAAATTTAGTATACATATTTAATATCTAAAGTGTACTTCTATATTAAATTTAATCAAAATTTCGAAAGGAATGATCATCTGTTGATTTGTACTTTCTCTTGGATATAAAAGCGATTACATGAAAGCGCAGTTAAAGCCCTGAAATATATTTTGCGACCTTCACATTATAGTTGTAGTCCTGTTACAAATTTTGGTTTCCTCAGGTAAATACAGGCACTTCAAACGAGTTTTTCATTTTCTATATAAAACGATGAAGTAAAAAAAATCTTCTATCTGCAGGATTCTTAAATTAAACATTTCTAGTGTTTATATTCTTACAAAATTTTTATACGAGGGAGAAATGGATGAACACTTTTATTAAAGAGCATGTAAGCAAATTTCGGGGAAAACATTTCCACTTTCCTCCTTTTTTACATTTCCCACCAAATCACGAACAAATGTATGCATATTTTCTTTTTAATAATTTTAAACGGGATTTTTTTTTAACGTATGACGAATAAAAAACTATTTTCTGTCTCTAAATGCAAATGAGACATGCAAAAAAATCTTTCACAATAGAACATGGACAAGAACAAATAAAGACTGATCATTAAATGGAGTTCTCGCCAGAGAAACGAATGAAAAAAGAAGAGTACATTAAGTAAATTGCACGCCGCATGCCACGAGCAATATATACATTTTTGAATTAAAAAATTTTTAATGCAATATTTTGTCATTAGTTACATCAATCAGGAAATTTATATTTTTTTATTAATATTTCTAATAGATTATATTTTGACTATGAAGGGTTGCTATTAAATAACATCAATAATTGGCCCATCTTGATTTTGAACACAGATTTTATCTTTCATTGCAAAATGATTAAATAAGATTAAATAACTGCGTTCTCTCAAAAGAATAGGTCCCAGAACGCCTGCCGTAGGATACTTTCGAGGAGCAACCTGTTTATCTATGACCAAGTTGAACTCTCTTGAGATCTCTTTTCAAATGCCTTTGCTACCTTCATTTTTGATACTTCTTTAGCTTTGATCTCAAGGTCGTACTTTGCATTAGGCGAAGTTTATCATCTGATTAAAGGCGTTTCAGCAAACAGTCCGGTTCCAAAGGGATCGTAAGCAACGAAGACCTTTAAGCTATGAGTCTCACACCCATTCGGAATAATAATCTTGATCAGGGAGATTTTTTGACGAATTAATCACCGGATGGCTACATGCCACATATGTATAAGAAGAAAAGAAAACGCAGAAGTTTAAAAGTATATAGGAATGAAGCAAATAAAAGAAATCAGCGAAAATTAGAATGAAAAAAAATATTAATTTTCCACTTGCATCGCTACTTTTAAAAACTTATAAAGAAATGTAGTTAAAAGTAGAGAAATATCTTTGTGTTTTCTCACGGAAAAAAATAGAATTTATGGGTAATTCTTTTATTTATCTTCCCCCCAAAACATGCTAATGCATAATTTTGCATTAAATATCGCTAAGTTATTAGGAAGAAATCATAATCTTAGCTTAAAATACCTACTTGTTTTATATAATGTTATCTGAAATGATTATAGAAGCAAAAAATCGTTGCCAATAACGAAATCATTGGAATGCCATTATTAAAATTGAAAAATTAACAAAGGACGCACTATTAGACATTTTTATTACCTTTTTTTTTTAAAAAAATGAATGAAAAAAGTTAAAAGAGATTCAAATTACTATTCCTAATTATTGTAAAATCATAACGTTTCAAATTTCTACCTATATCTTAATTTCTATTTTTCAAGTTTGCTTTTCATTAACATGCACCGATAAGTGATTCCACATACAAAAATTCCTTTCAATTTTCTCAGGAATATAAATTCAACAAATAAAAAGGATGAGGAACATTACTATACAATATAGTTTTAAATATATTCAAAACGTAATTGGAGCAAACTTCAATGAAATAAAAATTGCTATTATTGAAATGCTTATTTTCAAAATTTGTTGAGATTTTTAAATATTATTCGTTTAATAATATACAATTATATCTGAAAAGTTTGGAAAACCTAATTTTTAAAACTCACCTACTTTTAAAAAAAATAATAACAACGCGTCAATTTTCATGTTCCAGTTCCAACGAACTGCAATTAATGTCTCAAAACTTTTTCCATCATGCATGATACCTGATTGAATTTACAAAAAAAAAAAAATAACGCAATATAAATATTATGATATTAAAATATGTCGTACAAACAATAATAAAATTAATAATTTGAAAATAGGTCAGTACTCTTAATTGAAAAAGGATGGATTGAAGCGAAGTACAAATTTAAATGAAGGATATTTAATCATTTTTGATCTCATGAGACCTACCAAAAATCCCTTTCAATTATATCTGAAATTTCTGCGACTTTATTTGCACATGACAACATTTTAGTAGTTCTTTCATTCACTTAGTATTTCCTGTAGTTTCATAGTTCATTTTAGTTATTACTTATGGTTTGATATTTTTTTCGATCATCTATAGAATATATTCAGTAGCTAAAAAATCAACTAACAATTTTTCTGTGATGTATATAATGAGATAATTAGTTACTGTCTTCTAGCAAAAACTTATGCAATAATAAGTAATGGATTTAAAATTTCCGTATACATTATTTTCTGTAATATTATTTTATTGTTTTAGATGTTTTAACGGAACGTTTATTCAAACTTGTTTTTGTGCGGAAAAAAAAACCTCATAAGAAAACTCAAAAATTATTCATTTAATTAAAAAAAATTATTAAAAAATTAAAATATCTTATTACTTATAAATTACAAGTATATTGTTGCGATATTGTTTGTGATAGATTGAAAACATGTGTGGTCTCACCATCTAGCAAGAAATTGGTTTTCCAAAACGAGACAAAAATTTATTCATGTTCCAGAGTATTTTAAATATCCTCTTTGCTTATACTTTAGATATCACATATAGGGAGTTTCAAAAGGTACATATAAAAATAAATATTCGAACTTATTTGGTATCTGAACAGTGTTTTTTCTTTTTTTTTTTTTGTAATGCGCATTTAGTTAAATATCTGTTATTTTAATTTTTAAATTTCTATTACTTTTTTATTTATATTATAAATTACTGGCAGACTTTTATTGTATATACCACATAAAAAATTCAACGATGTTAAAGCAGAAAAAAAGAACTTGCAAACAATTTTGAAAGTAATATGAACTACAAAATGATGTATTGAAAACTAAACATCTAAACGTTTGTTATAATTTACATATATATCGGTTATGTTTGCATTTAAATTGTTCACCTTAATAAGTAAATCACAAAAGCAGAGTATTTACATATTTTAGAGATTTTTCAAACTTCTATTCAGCAGTAGAAAGTTTATATTTCATTCTCTTTTGCCATTTATTTTGTTGGAGGATTACTTTCAATTTATTTTCCTTTCTCGGAAAAATAAATGCAAAGTCAACACATCGCAGGAGAAATCCATAGTTTCTTAAGATGATATTCCTTCAGATATTTTCTATTGGTTACAAGAAACATCTGTAAGAAACGCGCTCTAAAAATATTTATTTTTCTAAGAATATGTCTGTATTGAAGTGCTTTAAGCCAGGAAGAAAAGTCAAAGCATGGATATATGTTTTTCCGACATAATCTTATCCTTTTTAAGGCTGAACTACTTCTTCAGATAATATATCATGAAAATACGAATTTTCTGAGAATATATTTTTAATTCTTTTAAGATAGGTAACAATGCTAAAAATTGCTGCTACCTATTTTTGAGTGAAAAATCGAAAGTTTTAAAAATTATTCTTAATTTATTCATATATTTGTTTATAAAACTGTTTAACTTGTTTCTACATTAATTATATATGAAATTAAGGTCATTTATAAATTGAATACTTTGCTTATAAATACCATAATGAACTGTTCATATGCTTTGAAATCGCTTTTGACAATGCTATATTGCCAATCTTCGTCCATGCAGAAACATATATTTTTTTTTTAAACCAATGCTCAACAGAGATTGATACAAGCCAATCCAGTCTGTCAAGTCATGATTCCCTTGTTGATTGAGCAGCGTTTTTAAAACTGTATTTTGCTCATTATGCAAGGTGATCGTTAAGTAAGGTATGACTGTATTTTCTAACCCAATAGCTTTAAATTGTTGACTTCGGTTCTACATATTATATATTTTGTCATTTTCCTTTTCTGTATTCCTTAATAAGAATAAAACAGCGAAATAATATTTGATAATTCTTTTCAGATATTCTTTTAACAACGTTTATTTTTGCTTAATAAATCTCACGGCGATAACTAAAAACACACTTTAAACTTTGAAAATAAATCGAATCATAAAAAAATGAATAATTATGTTAATCATAGAAAAATATAATTAATTTTTAAATTTATTAATTAATCAATATGTCGATTAATTAATACATTCAAAAACGTATATAAAATTCTTTAAATAAAGCAGAAAAGTTAGTGAACATCTTAAGTAAAAAGAAAATCCTGTTAATAGTTTCAAATAGTTAAACAAAATGTGATCAAATTAAGATTTATGTTGTTTAACTTACTCATATGTAATGTGGTGTTTCAAGTGTAATAATATACCTTTCTGTAATTTTATTTGAAACTTCAGGCTATAAATCATCATTTATTTTTCATGTATTCCTATTTTATATATTTATTTCAATGCAATACTTATTTTTAAGAAATAAAATATGTTAAAAATACAAAAGAAATGAATTTCATAACACTAATAAATTTTTTCTTACACACTGCAGAATATTACTTGAAATAAATGAACGTGTTATTATATAAAATGTTATTATTTTCATGGATTTTACTTTATGAATTTAATTTCTTTATGAAAAATGATGCATTGAATAAATGCAAATATGTACAAACTTCTATTTAATTTCATGTAATTAAGAATTTCTAATTGTAAATAAAAATAATTTATACGGATAAAAGTTGACCAAAACCTAAGAAATATTAATAAATTCTCACTTTTGATATTTTTCAAGAGACGTTATAAGATTTGATAAATTACTATATATATATATATATATATATATATATGCAGAGAGAGAGAGAGAGATACTAATTAGTAATAAAAACCAAGTTAAAAGGAAAATATATATATTTATTCAAAATTAAACCAAATAAAATAAGAATCCGGCTTGAAGACTTTCTCAAGGGTCTACTGTTATATTGATATTTTAATAAAAAAAATAGATGATTTGGTGTTAATCCTTTGTCTAAAATAAAAATAGTATTTCCGTTGCATATTAACTAACTGAATAGATGTCGCTAAGACCCTCCAATTATTTTAAACTTGAATGGCGTAAACAGGAACAGTATAAGATGTGAGGAAGAAGAATGAAAAAGATGGGACACTTTTTGTAAAAATTCTTACCTGCTGCTGGCATGTTCTTTCCTTTTTTGTTTTAATAATTTATTAGGAGATTCTTATATAGTTTATATTATGTTATTGTATTTTCTGCTTAATTTGTGGTTGTATTCTGTTAAAATTTTTTGTTCTGTTTCTCTCTTATGCCTTAATTTCAGAGGAATTTCGGGTCACGAAGGGTCATTGCTATTGGAATAAGGTCTGATTCGTCACAGAAAAAAAATCCCTTATTTTGAATCCCTGCCTGAGGGTGATAATTGAGAAAGTCTTCAAGCCACATTCTTATTTTATTTGGTTTAATTTTGATTCTATTTTTTTTCCTTTTAACTTGGTTTTTATTACTAATAAGTCTAGATTCATCTGTGTTTTAGTAGCAGCTGCATTTGCGCCTTCTAAATACAATGGTTCTTTTTTCTACTTTTTATATTTTTTAATTTTTTTTTTACTTTGATTCCGAAATAATTTTTTAGTATCGTTTCCGAAATACTTTAGATTGTTTCAGTAATAGGTTTTAATTTCATAACCCTTATTTTTTGGATTATATATACAGGGTGTTGCCGAATTCAGCCAACCAATTCAGAGTGGAGATAGTAGGCATCAAGAGAATTAAGAATCACTATACAAAATGGGGTCCCAAAGGACGTTTAGGTAAAAATCACAAAAATTTAGGGATTCGGAGAACTGTTTGAAAATTGAAAAAAAATTAATAAAAAAACAACAAATGGGGTTTCAGCTAGGAATTTTTTTAAATGAAAGCACATTCTCAAAAGTTTTTTTATGCCAGTAACATGCGGATTTGATGATATAGGGGGTCGTAAATTACTGAAAAAGAAAAAGTAATTTAGAACCCATATTGGCAAAAATATTAAAATTTGAAGTAAAATAAAAGTTTGAAAATGTAAGGAATTTTATATTCTATAATTTGATATAAGTGTGAGAACTAGGGAGCTATGCAAGAAACCTGAAATGAGAACCAGAAAACATCGCTACAACATCAGTATCGAAGTTCGCAGAGAGCATTGTCAAATTCGAAGGATAAATTCAGAGAGAGGATAGTAAGCATTAAGGATATGAAGTTACTACGAAACAAAGGGTAGCAAGTAACGGTTATTCAGGGAAAATCACTAAAAAAAAACAGATTTTGAAAAACAGAAAAATGTGCATCTTCCTATGTGGCATTAAGCATCCAGCGTCAGAAATCCATCCTATCCTACTATATCCACAATGAGTCTAGAGAAAATAATATCTCTATGAATGCGAGGATTAGAAAAAAGATAAGCGAGGAAGCCTTCTCGTATGTAAGTTTTTCATGCGTTCGAGAAAAATAAAAGCAGCCAGCAAGTATTCAATAATATGCATTGAAGAAATGATAGTTGCTTAACTTCATTCGCAAACAAGTCAGATTTCAAGAATGCAACAAAAATGTACTGGTGCTCCATCATGCATTAACCAAATGATCCGGCGTACAATTGTCGGTGTTCCCTGCAGTAAATCCAGAGGAACGTGCAGGAAGTAAACAAGTTCTTAGTGCTGCTGATGCGTTAGGATAGAAGATACGATTCAAATAGATGACTCTGCTTAGACGTTAATATCAAACTTGTGTTGTACGTTGTATGAGACAGTGATGGTATTTTCGAATCACCAAATATTCACATTGTGCGTGTTGAAAACACCTTCTCTCGTAAAGCAGGTTTCAGCTGATAATAAAACTCTAGCAGAAAAAATGCGCATCTTCCTATGTGGCATTAAGCATCCAGCGTCAGAATTCCACCCTATTTGCGATTTTCATTGCAAAACGTTACATTCGACCCTATATTTTCTGGTAATTTTTCATCTACTTAATGTCTACTATCCCCACTCTGAATTTATTTTTAGAATCTGACAGCGCTCACTTCCAACATTGGCACTGTTTAGTTCAAACACCATTTGTTATTGTTTTATTAATTTTTTACAGTTTCCAACAGTTCTCCAATTCCCAATATTTTTGGGGTTTTTACTTACTATGTTGTATGGTGATCACCCCTCTAAATTTGTCGTTCGAATTCGGTAACACCCTGTATATATATATATGGATGAATGGAAATATTTGATAATCAATGGGCCTTGAGATTCAGATTTAAATTTCATCAATCATTTGTTTTATTTTAAGCCTCGGCAATTTGGTATCTATTATGAAGCCTAAACCTATGTTATTTGGTGGGAGAATAATATATTTATAATATTTATTACTTGTTCGTTATTATACTATGGAAAATATGTTACTGAAAATGATACTAAAATAATAATCTTAACCTGATATGCATAAAAATTCTGCTATTTTTACAAATTTGCCGATATATTTAATGATGGATAAAAAAGAAAATGATATATAGAAAGCGGATTTAGAAGTTAATCATGGTTTATTTCAATTAATATATAATGTTAGCTGACACAGGTTTAACCTTTGAATTATCAACTAAGAAATCAGATATATTCTTAGTGGAAATTTAATTGGAATTACATAATTATGTATAAAAAATTCGAATAATATTTATAAGCGATGTATATTCATCGAATACGAAGCTTAAAATCGAAAAACGATTAACAGCTCTTTGGTAAAAGCAATTGATTATTTTAAATCTCCGCACTTTAGTACTCTTTATGAAGGCGATATCCATGTCACTAAAAGAGGAAATAAAATATTTATAATATTTATTATTCATCCTTTAATATATCTAAAACCGATTAAAAACCGATTCTCTTTTGAGACAAATGGCTATAAAGCCGTTATCTTAATTTATCGTGCTTTGAAATCCTGCTGTTTTTTCCTATTTCGTCATGCAATTTATTGAAGGACGATAAAGAAGATATGGAGAACTTTTCAAGAAGTTAATGACGGTTTAATCAAATTAATTAATATGATTAGCTGATATAGGTTTAAACCTAAACAACTCTTTAAAAAAGCAATTTATTTATTTTAAATCTCACCATTTTCTTACCCATTATGAAGATACAATTTATATTACTTGGAATGGAAATATATATGTATAATATTTATTCCTCTTTCTTTAATATGTCTAAAATTGAATGAAGTATCTTTTGCTGTAAGTAATTGCACTAAGCAATTATCATGAGTTATCATGCACGGAAATTTTGCCAATGATTTTTTTTCTTTGTTTTGTTTTTTTATCTTCTTACTCTGACTGTCATGATAGGATAAAAATGAAAATTGGATATGGATTGCAGTCTCTGAAGTTAATGACGGTTTAATCAAATTAATTAATATGAATTGCTAATATAGATTAGCTCTCAAACGGGTGAATGGAAATTTTGATTCTAATGGGAGAGGTAGGCCATATTGCACCTCACCAGTTGGGGATTAAAATTTTAGATTTGGAGCTCTGGAGTAAAAGCCACATGTGCATAAAATTTTATTTTCAGAATCCACATATGAACTTTTGTGCTTCTTAGGAAAGGAAGAAAATCAAGCCCCTCTTTAGACTTCTATTTTTAAATGACAGAAATCAAAATTTTACAAAACACTCTAACATTAGAATCAAAATTATACACTACACTTCATTCTTCTAAGTCATAGCGTTACAGATTCATTCACATGCATGGAAATGCACAGACAAATAGAGAGAGAGATATTTTGTTAAAAATATGATAGAAATCTACATTTTAGATGTTAAAACTGTCTACCAATTTTTACCGATCAACATTTCACTTTATCTACTTACCATGTTCCATCGCATTCGGGTAGGCATACTGAAAACTTAATTGTTCTACTTAATTCTTCTAGACTCTTCTCTTTGGTATTGAATGATCATTTTCAATATTTAAAGAAGGAAATCATTGGAAGTATGAAAATATTTGATGAGAAATGAAACTTGAAGGTGAACTGTAATTTAAAATGTTAATGAACAATCAATTTATTTATTAGAAGATTACATATTTTCTGTGTAGAAAAAATAACACATTTATTAATTAATAAATTTTTTTATATATTTGAATTAAAATAAATTTCATTGTGATTTAACTGATCTATTTGCACCAAAAAATATTTTGTAAAAGTATTTCACAATCATTATTAAATAGGAAAAAAAGTATATAATTTATATCCAGTGCTCTCTCAGTGGAGCTTTCCTTTAGTAAATATTAGAAACACAAAGATTATTTCTCATTTCACAAATGCATCTTGTAGGCCTTTCAGTATTGGTTGCGAAAAGCAACACCATTTATCATAAGTAAAGCAATTCGTCAAAAAGGAATCGTCTTTCGAAATAACTACTCAGCTAATGATTCCCTACATCTCCTTCAAGCATTCTCTTTCAAACCAGAGATTATGAAAGCCCATAAGTAAATGAAAGAATAAAATCATCAAAATATGGGTAAATAACATATAAAACAAAAACAAGAAAGGAGACTTTGATTTAGAAATTACTGCTTGCACTTAGAATGCTGAAACAAGTACTTTTAATTTCTAATAGAAGATTCGTTTTAGACAGCATATAGAAATTAATTTTGATGAAAATAAATCCATTTATCTGATGAAAGTTAAATATGAAAGAAGATATTTTGATTTATTTGGAACTAACATAAAGAAAAGAATTTTTTTTATGTTAGTACAAAAAAATATGATATATATATAAGTAACCAATCTAAAGTAAGAAATATTTTATTTATTCCGAAACTAAATAGTTTCGGAATCGCAACTAAAAATTTTTCAAGTTCAAACTAAAACCAAAAAAGGAACAGGAAAAACATCATAATACATTATTTAGAGAGCGCAACATCATTTAGCCAGCGCAAATGCAGATACTTCTAAAACACAAATGGATTGAGACAAAAGTAATAAAAATCAAGTTAATAGGAAAATCAACTTAAATCAAACAAAAAAAAAGAATCCGGCTTGAAGACTTTTTCAAGAGTCAAAGAGTCAAGAACAAAAATATAATAACATAGATGGAGATGGGACCCTACAATTGTTTTTTTACCTTAAATGCGTTAGTTTGGAGGTGTTAAAAAGCGGGAATCACAATCGATAGCTTAAAATTTCTTTGCCTGCTGCTGGTATGTTCTTTCCTTTTTGTTTGCATTACTGGTTTGAGTGTTATTATATGTTATTTTTGTTATTGTATTTTTACTTATAAGTGGATGTATTCTTCTAATTTATTGTTTTGTATTTTCCGTTCTGTTAAAATGGTATATCTCTTGGACCTAATTTCAGGGGATTTTAGGGTCACGTGGAATCCTTATTAGACTGTCTAGTATGCATTCCTTAACAGAAAAAAAATCCCATTTTGAATCCCTGCCTAAGGGTGACCCTTGAAAAAGTCTTCCGGTTGGATTCTTTTATTATTTGATTTAATTTTTATTTGGTTCAATTTGATCTTCCTATTATTCTATAAAATTGATTATTATTACTATATATATATATAAGGTCTGTCACAAAATTTGAATATAAAATTCTTAAAACAATTTTTAATTTTAAATATGGATTTTATATATTGAAATTAAGATAAGGCTATGTAAGCATTTTAAGTAATAAAATGCCACCTTTATAATCAAATGCTGTATTTTGTGACTTTATAAATAATTAAATGTTGATTTCTTTTGATATTTTGTAGGCAAATTAATTCCTTCTAGGTGTATAAATTTTTAAAATTGATGAACATATTAATGCATCGAATAAATTAAAATCGGATGTCATTTCAATATACTCAGCTAAACGTTTTATTGCAATTTAAGCCTGAGAATGAAATTTTGTAAACAAAAATAAAACATTTAATATTTATAAGCAATATATATTCCATTATTTTTTTTGTTTTATTCTATTTTATAATAGTAAAGAAATGTAATAACAAATGGAAAAAGTGTTGATAAATTGTTTTCCATTGTTATGAATGTTATAATATTTTTTAATTGGTTTTTGGCTATACAGGTGCAGGCTTAAGTTGAATTTCCTGAAAGAAACTCTCTCAGTAATTGTGATTAGTGTCAGAGTGTGCTTTCCCACTTAAAATAAAAAAAAAAACAATTAATAGCTCTTTGGTGAAAACAATATATTTATTATAAGCTTCAACACCTCTGTACCCATTTGGAAGTCGAAATTCATGACACTTGGAGACAAAGTATAACATGTATTATATTTATTACTCATTCTTTAATATATCTAAAACCGATAAAAGCATCTTTTGTTGCAAATGACAATAAAGTAAATATGGCAACCTATCGTGGTTGATAATTTCTTCTGCTTTTTACCTTTTTAATGTAGCTGTTATGAAAGAATAAAAATGAAAATGAAATATGAAGAGCTGTTTCAGAAGTTAATGATGGTTTGATTAAATTAAATAATAGGATTACCTGGCACCGGCTTAAATCTCAAACTCGTAAATGAAAATTTTCAACCTGGTGGGACAGACTGCATCTCCACAGCTGAAGATTACAATTTTAGATTTGTATCACGAAAGTGAATACCACAGAATTTTATTTTCACAATTTTAGGGAGAAGGGCTCATAATTTTATTTTTAGTGTCCACACATATGCTTCTTAGGAAATGAAACAAGCAAAGCATCTGTTTTAGGATTTCATTTTTGTAAATGACTGAAATCGAAATTTCAAAAACACCTTTAATAAAATCACAGCACGGTTAATATTACATTATTCTAAGTCATGATGTTTTAGAGTTATCTCGTTAATATGCATGAAAATGCGAGACGAAAAGACGACCAACCTCTTGAAAGATTTTACTAAAACTACCACACAAATCTATATTTTACACGTTGAAAATATGTACCAAATGTTTTTCCTTGTATTTGGACAGACATATAGAAAAAGAATTGTGTGGATATCGTTGGAAATTGGATAAAAATCAATTTGGTAATGAAACCCATGTCCGTTTTAGCTGAAATCAGTTTTGAATTATCAAGTTCAGAAAACCGATAAGTATGATTCTAAAAACAGCCTTATGAAGTCACGACAACAGTACTCCACCACTAGTGAGTCGGTGGAGAGACGAACGATATTATCGCGCCAAGCGTGATGGCGAGCGTGTGTGTTGTTGCTGTTGCATCAAGTGAGTCTGATGACTTTTGATTGCTGCTTTAAATGTGCCTGACGACTTTTTGCTTCCTCAAGCGAGGTTTTTTTGCCTTGAGTTGGATGCTTTCTGTTACGAGTAGATAGCAGCTGCACGAAAGATGCGTGGCTAAGATTACCAATACGGAAAATCGCATATCCGAGGAACGAACTCGCGACGTCAGTGTTCGTAGCCACGTAACATAACCACTAGACAATAGTGATCACTCTCCTACGGAGGCTGTTAATTGGCTTATGCAGCTATCACTACAGATGTACTTCATTATCAAGCCTAAGTACCTGGAGAATGTGCAACGCCAAAGTTTTAATAATATGATCATGCTTTAAATTGCGGAAATATACCTGAGAACAGACTCTGCTCTACTACCGAATCTCAGTGAACAGACCAATACAGAGACTAGTGAGTCTCTGAACAGACTCTGTGAAGACTAACAAATATGATTATGAAAGACTATGGAGCACACTGGCAGGTATCCGAGTTTAGAACTTTTGTTTTATCAAAGCTCTGGAATAAATATCATCTTTTCAAATCAGGAACGGAACATTATTTTTATTCCGGATTCGTGGTATATGAACAGAAGTTTAAAGAGTTGCGGCAAAGATAAATATAATCTTCATCATTTTATATTTATAAGAAATTAATAGTTAAAAAAATTAATCATTATTATAAAAAAAATATATAAATTTAAAACATACCCAGAATAGATCCTATGTTGCATCAAAATTCTACTTTTGCTTGCGAAGTAACCTAAATAATTATTAGTACTGGATTACGTATTGATATATTTCTAAGATTGAAATTTGATTTCAGTAAACATTCATCGTCTATGGTTAGGTTTGGTTTGGTTTAGTTTGTGTATTATTGGTATAAGAACAGAACTGAACTTGGCTAAACTGCGTCATACAAATAGGCGAAATTAAAGCGAACCTAGCAACTTGAGAAAGAAAATGTAAAACCCAACAGCACTTCTTCGATCAAGACATGATTATATAAATACATATATAACATATATACTGTAAAATCATTATAAAACATGGTACATTGGGGCCCCTCTTCACAAAGAGAAAATTCATATAGCTGAAACGTGTGTCGCATATGAAGGTGGTCAGTTTCATATTCAGGAATCAGGTTAGTTTGCAATGAAATGTTTGAAATCATGTAATTTATTATGAATTTCCTTATTCCAGTTTGCTTAAAAATAGTAATAAGATGAAAAAAAGAGAACTTCTTCACATCGCAATACGAAGGTCTTGTGAAGAGAATAAAGCAGCAGTATTAGTACACTCATTACCAAAAATACCCACATGACACTTGTTTAGAAAGCATTCGTGATATCGATATAAATAATGAAGTTACAATTAGTAGATTGCGAAATTTCCTGAAGAGCACAGGGAACTGCCACTCAGCTGTGACTGAATTCAGGTGTGAAGACAGAAGAACAGTAATGTAATGATATCTCTGTGTACCAGAGGGAAGTAAGATGACACAGTCGGTTACATGTCCACATGATTTCGATCCATCAGTAAAAATTGTAGTGTATAAACTATACCCATAGCGATGATAGATATATATATTTGTTGGAAAACTGCCGGTGCCGTTTTAAGATTTATAATTTTCAGAAATTAAATTTCCTGCATACTCAATGATTGCAAAATAAAAGTAACCAATGGCTTTGATTTTAGTATCAATTCAGATTCGAATTCTGAGGAAGAATTTTTATTCTGTCACTGAATGATGGACTCCAAGAGGAACGAGAGACAAAATTAGCCCAAGATCAATTAGATGTGTTAATTGAGAATGTTATGATCTATGTTATCTATGATAATCTATGTTTGATCTATATTATACATAATAATATATGTTATCTATGATAATCTATGTTATACATGATAATCTATATCTGATCTATGTTATATATGATAATCTATATCTGATCTATGTTATATATGATAATCTATGTCTGATCTATGTTATGTCATCATAATTTAAGATATCGAAATATGATTAAAATAAATTCTGTGCTTCTACAGAATAGTGATTTTGTATAATAAAGCTTTACTAAAAAAAAGGTCAATGGCTGGATGGAGTAGGCAGAAGGAGTAATTCCCTCATAGAAGTATTTTTATAAAAGAATATCATAACTTCGGTATTCATAAAAGGAGTAGCTTCTAAAAATTCCAAACCTAAATTTAGCAGTGTAACGAGATATTTATAAAAGGATATTCTTTTGCAAGGTTGTTAAATATATATATATATATATATATATATATATATATATATATATATATATATATATATATACACAACTTGAATTTTCATCAGAAATCGCAAATAATTGATGAAAATTCAAATTTAGCACAGTTAAAAGTGTTTATCATGAGTACTTCTGAATAAAATTTAACGTGTTTAAGAATATTAAGCGTGCATGGGTAAAAAAATTAGATTTTATCGAAGAGATGCTATCACATTGACAAGAGGACAACTTAAAAAAAATAATAATAAGTTAAATATTATTGCAAACCTAGAAAAGTGTAATTTTCAGCGCGTGTCTGTATGAAATGAAATAAATAAGAAATACGATATTTTCTATTAAAATAAATGCCAGACTAAACTTTCAATGATCTTTTACAGTATCTACATTACTGATTCAATTAATTTATTAATGAAAACAAGATTTAATATATATCCTTTCAATTCAGGGCCCAATTGCTATTATTTGTAAACCTTTAATAATAGAAAAGCATGCGATAAAATGGTCTAAATGAAGTAAATAATTATACTTTATGTAATTGGAGTCAATAAATTCTAAAATTAATTACGAATGTTTGGCTTTTATCTATATCCCCTGCTATGTGAATCATATTTAGGAAAATATTCTTGACACACTAATATTTTAAATAAAAATAAGTTTCACTACAATCAATTAAATAAGTCACTAAAGCTATTTATATATATATTTATATTATAAGCACTATTTATGAAAACTTGAATATCGTTATTCAATAAAAACGGCAAATTTAGACAATTTCATTAATTGTCTTAAAGGTGATACTCCTAACAGGGCCCAAGGCTTCTCAAGACTGATTAACCTAAAATTACAATAAATATCTATTGTTCTAAACTATTCTATTGAAAAATTTATAATTCAATTAGATTTGATAGTAGAAGATCGAAACGTTCATTTATTTATTTAAAAACTATCAAGTAAAAAATATATAGCATTTTTCACAAAGAATAAAACTATATCACTTGTTGATAACTTTCAGTCTGCACACTTTTTTCAAATATATATTTGCTCGTTTCCTTCATACCCTTTACTCTTCATTACCCTTTAAAATAAAATACCATCAAATAAAAAGATTTTCAAATTGGAAGATTTGTTTTCCTGCTGGTAGTAACAAAATCTACTTTCATCGACTTTAGATACAAACTTAACAACCAATAAATATGATATCTATTTATTGATCAAATCAACATCATAGAACTTAACTTCCTTGAAGTAAACTAAATTGCTGGACTTTTAGATAAATCTAAAGCAATTCAGCAACAAATTCTTAATCGTTTTCAAATTTTACGAGCTCAAGTGAAGAGATTATTCCAGATAACACCAATAATGGATATTGATCGCAATTTGTTAACAGATAATCGCCTGAAGCTAAAATCTAACGGGTTGTTATGGATATTTTGCTGAATATCATTATGATATTTCGGTTTGAATACTGAATATTGATGTTTGTGTAGAGTTAATTAAGGATACTTCGTTTAATAGGAGAGTAAATTTTATTTATAAACCAATGTATCATCCTTATTTTTAATAGAAATGTAAATAATTTTTGAATAATTATTACAATTGCTTTCCGAAAATTAATTAATTTTTTAACAATTGTTCATTAACTATCTTTTTTGATTTTTTAATAATATTTACTTATTTCTGTTATAAAATCGAAATTGTAACGAGTGTAACATGTTAGTGAAATGTTACTCAAAAACTACAAAGCTAAATTTTCTTATTGTATTATAAATGATCTAATTTAAAAGTTACTCATATTTGCATATCAATGTAAATATTCTCTTAAAATCTGCGTAGTCCAAAAAGAACTCTTTATTAGGCTGAAAATGCCGGCGTTCTGGTATTAGGGTAGTGAGTCTTCCTCTTGATCTGTGCGTCCCGGGTTCAAGTCCTGGTTCAGGCAGGGTTGTTCTTCATCTGTCTTCTGTCTGTGAGGGGTTCGAATGTGCCCCCCTGTAAAAAGGGGTTGTGCAAGTGAATGTGACGAATGAGTAGCTAATACGTACTCTTGGTCCTAGATGGTGCTATTGAAAAAGGCTCTCTCGACTTAAAATCACTTTCTTCTTCATTGGGCTTGTCTATGACCAGTGCCATAAAAAGCAACAATAATTAAAATAAAACTTTATTATGATGTCATTTTTCCTTATAATTCATATATTCTTTATTAGGATGTCATTTTAATTATATTTGTTGATAATTGCAAATTCTGTTTCATAAAAATTGCAATAAAACTACTCAGATTAGAAATAATCAGCAAAACATTTGCACAGTCTAACAAAGACTACTTTTTAGTTTTAATTTTCTTTAAAATCTCCTATTGACTATACTTGGCGTGCTGATTACAAATATGAAAATAATTTTTATCTATCATTCCCGGAAATTTGCTCTTCATTAACTTGCAGAATTGTTTCTGAACAGTTGCACTACATCTAAGCCCTAACATTATTATGAACACTCCGGTTTATTGTTCCTCTTTTTTTCACTGGAACTCCCGAACGCGTACTAAATCGCATCAGCGGAACTGCTTGGTGACTGTTAATTGATTGAAACTTCAATTTGCTATTATATGTGTGGGCTCTCTTGTGTTTATTGATTAAACGTTTTTGCTCTCGACATCTAGAAGCCGGGGATAACAGCCATTGATGCTGTAAATCCCAATATCTTACTTCTTTCAAGTTCAAGTCCACGCCCTAACATTATTATGCTATGATTTTAAGAACTGGAAGCTCAAATCCCATTTAAGATTTTTTTAATGTATACAGCAACAAAATTGAACCCAAAGAATTTATATTACTACTAATATTGAACTTGGAAGATAAATTTACAAATGCTATGCTATTATAAAGAATTGTATGATGGAGCCACTAAAAGGAACTTTTCTTCCGTTTCATTTCATGAACTTTTTTTCCGTTTCATTTCATTTCATTTTCCGTTTCATTTCATTTTTTCCGTTTCATTTCATTTTTTCCGTTTCATTTCATTCATTCCGTTTCATTCATTTCATTTCATCATTGCATAAAAATTTCTGATTTTACTCTTTATTTGCACACCGTTTTTATCTTACTGAACTTAAAAGGAAAAGCAATTTATAGGGAATAGTTGCCATTAACAATGTGATTATTGTAGGAGACAAATCCATTTTTGAAATTTGTTCATCTATTCATAAAGATATTGCCGTCGTTCAAAGTCATTAGAAGAATCTCAAGAGATTCATTTCTGACTTAAGAAATCTTTAGCGGCATCTTTAAAGTTTAAGATAAAATTCTTCTGAATAAACTTTTCTTTAATGAGAGTTACTTTTAACTATTTGAATAAATTGGAAAATAAAGCGAGAGCACATTTGTAATTTCATGAAATAGTTCTTCATAAAAAGTTTATGAAGTTACTCAGGAGCACAGATTTAAATAATTAAAAAAAAACATTGGATAGTAGAAATGGTAATACTTTTGAGCAGTTTTAAAACATGGGGAGAACAAATGAAGAATTCCTGTTCGAATGTAAAAATCTTTAAAATTCATTTGGGAGCTACTTGTAATGCATTAAACTGGAAGTAAAAGTTATACAAAGAAGTAAAGCTAAAATTCTTATATATAGTGGGTAAAAAAAAGTTTCCATACGCAGTTATGACTGTTAATAAAAGTTTTATTTTTGGCACAAAATATTTTGTTATGAAAATGAAAATTTTAAAATTGGTTTAACAGAATATCATTTATTATTTATGAATATTATAAAGGAAAAACTATGAAGAAAATTAAATACTTAAATTGAAAGAATAAAAACAAAATGCCACTAATAAGGAACAAAAAAGTTTCTGTACGGTATTTATATAGTACATGAAAAACCTTTTTCATGCTGACCAATTTGCATTTAATGATCGGTAGGCCTTCCTTTGGCATTTATCACTTCACTCAAATGTTGTGGCATAATCCCCATCAGTTTTTTTTTGTTTGTTTCTGGAGAAATACGACTCCAAATGTCTTAAATGACCCTTTTGAGTTCAAACTTGTTCTTTGTGTCATATTTTTTTAGTTTACGATCGATTTCTTCCAATAAATGTCCGATAAGGATTAAATCGGGTGACTGGGGAGGGATACGAAGCTGTTTTTTAACATTATAGAGATATTACTCTTGACAAATCTTGAAGGTGTGCTCAAGATCGTTGTCCTGTTGAAAAGTAAAGTCTATCCCAAGGGGCAGTTTATCTGCATTGGTTAAAACGTTTTGTTTTAGAATGTCAAGATGTATGTACCTATCCATATTTTAATTTATAAAACATAAATATCCGACACCAGCAACACTTATACACCCCCATACCATATTCCACCCATCACCGTGCTTCACAGTTCCACATAAATTAAGTAACATATGCTGTTTTGATTCCCGCCAAATCATAACTCGACCATCTGACCCACGGATATTAAATGCTGATTCAACACTAAAAATTACCAATTCCCAAAAAGATAGAGGTTTGCTTATATGCTTCTTCGTAAACTCGAGACGCTTTTTTTGTAGCAGAGATTTATAACAGGCTTCTTACGGGCCCCACATCAATTATAACCTTTTTTAAAAATGACATTTCTCACAATTTAAGATGCGAATTTAATGTTGTAATTAACAGTTAAATCAGTTGCAAGTTGAGGTGCACTAATCCGAGGGATTTTACACATGATATTTCTTTTATACAAGCGATTTAACTCCGGAGTTCTTCTGGATCGATCTCTATCCTCAAATGTTTACACATCACGGTATCTTTCAATAATATACTACACTGTGGACTTTGGTTTGTAATTTATTTCACTGATTTTTTTCATAAATAATCCATTTTTTCGTAACCGAATCACTAACTCTCGAATGGATTTCTGAATTTCCATTTTAAGACGATCAGCGAAACATTGAAATTAAACAACTGTTGTTATATCGTATTCTTCATTCTGCAAACCATCAAACTTCGAATATTTACTGTGGATTAGTTGTAGAGCACGTTAGGAGGAATTTGCATATCGCGTACGGAAACTTTTTTTTTTGCATGATACTTCGTCATTTATCTTAAAAATTACAAAATGACTTGCTGAGTTTTGAAAATAAGAGAAATTTATTATGAAACTCCCTTTTAAAGACTCATATTAACAAAATATAAGTAGTTTATAAAGATAAAAAGCAAAGATTAGAAATTATGCTAGTTCATTTTCATTTTAGTATTTTGTACGGAAACTTTTTTTAACCACTGTATATATTTGTTAATTTTTTTGCTTGATTAGTTATTGACTGAATTGATATTTTACCACTTATTTTGGAATTTATTTAACGTTGGCTTAACTACGATGCTTTCATAAATATGATTAACTTACAATGGGCATATCATTCTATATTATTCTTCAAAATTCCAATATGTGAATAAGGCTATATCGAGCACACACACACAAATATATTATATATATATATAGAGAGAGAGAGATCAGAATACAGGTTTGAAGCAGTAAAGAGGCATTTTACATTTTAAATTAATTTTAATATTCATCCCGGGAAGGCAAAATTATTTACAAGCAGAGATGAGGACAAGGCACGTCCGCCACAGCGCGGCGCAGAAGTAAGGAAGGAAGGGCCAAAACAAACTATCACTAGTCTTATATAACATGGGATTTCCGGCCACGTGACTATTGAATACACGTATTGACCTTTGAAAGGGCAACGAAGGGATCATTTTCAATTGTTACGTAGAACTGATTGCGCAGTAATTTCTATACGCCTTTATATGTAGAATGGGATCAGGAAACAAGAGAACACTTTAGAATGACCCCAACTTTTGCCGAATCATACAAAAAATTTAGGAAATTATTTAGATTAAATTATATATTAAAATATCCTTACAATTTCCCCCCTACCGCAAGACGTGGAAGTGCCATAACTTACAGTGGCATTCAAACAATAAATTGAAAATTAAAGGCATATTACAAGTGATATCCAAGTTTCCTTTACCTTTACCTTAATGCAGAAATCATTTTTAACAAGATTATTTAGAAAATAAAAAAGATAAAGTAATATATGTGAAAATATTAGATAAATTTAAATATTCAACAACACCAAAATAATATTAATATTAAACTCAGTTTATTGTCTCTCACTCTATAAGATTGTCTCTTTTTGTTGAGGAATGTCTCTAAAGAATATTTGCACACAGTGTCACATAATAGTAAAACGCTCAACAAAATCATCAAATTTGATATAAAATCATGAAATAATAAATCGAACTTATATAATAATAAAATATCAACATAGTTCTGATGTTTGTATGTAACACTTGTATCTGAAAATAAATAAATATGAGATTCAAATACTCATTATAACATTAATACTCAAAACAAACGACATAAAAATGTATAATTTTAAAAGAAAAACGTTAACTCACTTATTAGCCAATTAGTGGTACATAGTTAAACTTTGTCCACTAAATTCTAGTAGTGGGTGAAGCTGAATGACCTAAAATTAGGACATTAAGAAGTGTGGAGGGGGGATATAATTCTTATTCTCTTTCTATTTTCATCCAGGTATATTTGTTCAAAATGTAGAGAACAACATATCCGGGATAAAAAATAGAAAAAGACAGAAATTAATAGTGAGGTTGACCCTATACTCACATCTCAATAAGATTGCAGTATTTGAATTTATGTTATGATAGAGCCTATCACATCATCATCATGAAGGGGAAAAAATAACTATTACGAGTGGAGACAATGGGCCAATCTAAGTTGGGGTTTATGTGGAAGAAGCATGGAAAATAAGGATTTTTTTTATTTAAATCTAATTTTAATTTTTCTTTTGGGCAATATGTTCTTAATTTTGATACATGGACAATATCAATACAACACAAATTCCAGATTAAACAAATTGCAATATTATGAATAAATTTTAAATAATAGATATGAAAAAATTAAAACCTCATAATATTTTAAATAATAGTATGAAAATATCATTTGCAATTGTATTGTAATTGGAAATTCAAATTAAAATAAAATCAAAAGTACACAATATACTTCTTGATTTTCCCCCGTTAAGCCAGGAAACACTAATCACTTTTTTAAGAAATCACAAAAAGAAATTTTGAGCATTGATAAACTGGAACTTCTCTATGATGACAAGGGACACAGGAACACAAGGGTATGGAGCCGGAGTGTCGGATGAGATCACAGGTTACGGAAGGGAAGCATCGTCATCCGTAGAATTTTAGTGACGTGGTCGGATTTGAAGACGTTATGCTACGGGAGGTAACCCGGCAGATTCGGCAAGCAAGCGTCCGAGTCAGCATGGGACCATCTTCAGAGAAACGGCGAATCAAGGAGCAGTACTTAAACATTAATTTTCCTCTCATCCGGGGGATTTAATTCTTTTAAAAGAATTTCACATGAACCTATCTTTGTCGACTAAATAATATGTAAGCTTATTTTGTTTGATGCAGAATGCAGGTTTGAAGCAATGAAGATACATTTTACATTTTTAATTAATTTTAATATTCATCACGGGAAGGCAAAATTATTTAAAAAACAGTGACGCGGACAAGGCTCGTCCGCCACAGCGCGGCACAGAAGTAAGGAAGAGAGGGCCGAAACAAATGATCACTAGTCTTATATAACATGAGATTTTCGGCCACGTGGCGATTAAATACATGTGTTGGCTTTTGACAAGATCAACTGAGGGGTCATTTTCACTTTATACGTAGAACTAATTGCGCAGTAATTTTTACACAGCTTCATACGTGGAATGGGATCAGGAAACAAGAGAAAACTTTAGAATTCTCCCGACATGGGCCGAATTAGGCAAAAAAATTACGAAATTAATTTAGGTTAAATTAGATATTAAAGTATTATTATATTATATTATATAAATGTAGTCAGAATTTCATATGCACATAATTTAATTAATAAAATTAAATGTATAATATTTTAAATTCATTTATTTTTCAGGAATTTTTTTTCTCTTTTCTTCTCATTTTTACAAAACTTATCATAAACGTTAGTTATTTCCTTTTATTAGGGAGGGAGGAAGGTGGATTAAAATAAATTGCTTTGGTTGGATTTTTTAATGTTCGCAATAGTATGTTGCGTTAAAAAAATTGAATAACAATCTAAATAACTATTTTGAAACATGTAAATTAACAAACATTGGGAAAATGAAAATATTGTTTAAGAAATTATTATCAACAACATCCAGAAAATGATTGTCTGATGGTCTGAGGACACAAGATTCGATTTTGTTGTGAAAAATCACCTTTCTGTAAATAGTATTCTGAATAAATCCCTAGATCAAAAAATATAACGCAAATTATTCATTTGTATAATAGAGTTCATTGATGTCAACAAAGATCAATGAAAAAGAATGAATGGAATCAAAAATCAATGATTCGTTGATGTCAATCGATATAATGAACATCCATTTTCATTGTATCCTCACCACAGGACACAACACAATCTATCCTGTAGGAGAGTTTATACATTGGAGTGTAGGTAATTCGGCTCTACAAACTTTCGAAGTCCAAGTAGAAAAGAAAATCAACATCGATCAGAAAGTTAACCATTCTTATATAAACGGTATCCGTATGTGAAAAATGTTTGACTATCAGTAGATTTTAAGGAAATGATTTTTTATTCTCAAATATATATAGCCTTTTCTACATTTTCTCCACTAGAATGTGCGTTATTTTTCTAGTAATTGGTAGAGAAATGAAACTGGTTTTTTTCTTTACTTTACAATTTTATTTTTCTTTAATAAACGTTTTAATTCAATGAAGGAAAATATATCTACATAAAAATTTAGTTATGATCAGAATATTTTTATTACAAAATACAAAAGTATTTAAGAATGAAGTCAGAATCAAGATTTTCAAAAACAAATTCAGAAATTAGTATGTTTATAGATAGATTCACTTCAGAAGTTTTGATTATATTCAATATATAGTTAATATTATAGTTATTACAAAATCAGAAATATTTGAGATAAATGTAAATTTTCATGCTTTCTTTAAGTTGTAGCAGGCAGAAAATTAAACAATGGAAAAAGCTGCAGAAAATAAATTGACCAAGAGATAACATAATTACGTTTTGTAAATTATTTCCTTCAAAACTTACTTCCTTACTCTAATGTTCTAACTGTTCATTTTTATATTTGAACCAACTATCGCGAACTGAAATGAACTAAGTTGGTGTCCGATACATTTTATCCATCTGTTTTCCCCTAAGCGTTGTCCTCTTCTAGACAGGCTCTTTCACAAGAGAATAAATACCTTTAGTATTCTACTGTTACAGCTGTTCTTCGATTCGGATAAAAAAAGAGGACAAGTGCTCTCTGAGTAAACTACTGGCTGCTCCTTTGATGTTGACTTCAAACATATCACTTGCAAAAAGAAAGGAAATAGTCCGAAGTAAGAAAACGGCAAAAGAACCTTTTCGGATATGCTTCTGCGTCTAATGACGATCTGCATTGAAAGATGAATGAAATATATGAAGGTCCTCTTAGGGCAAATTTCTTAAAATTAGATTCAGTAAATTGTTGTACCTAAGTATATTATATATTACAGAAAATCAGTAATAAAAAGAACAGAAACTGAAATTTCAAACCAACGAATTAATTTTCTCAACGGGAGAAATGAAACAAATGCGGATCTTAAAAAGAATAGCATTTTATGCAGACAGTATCGGACAATTAAGTAGAATGATGCTATTTTCATCCCGAACTCAATGTGCATAAAATGCTGCAACTCCTTTTGCGATTTCCATTGATTTCATCCCCTTACGTCTAAATTAATGCGTTATTTTGCAAATTATATACTCCGCTTCCACTTTTTTATTACTATTTTTTTTATTTCCATAGATTTTCTTGAATTGCAGGATTTTGAACATTTGATTAACATGTTATTTGCTTTTCTTCATATCTATTTAAACACCAGCTTTACTGCTGTTTAGTTAAGTTTTTCCGTTTATTTATTACTAAACAACTTTGGTGAGCAACAGGGTTCCAATCTTAACGCTTGTTAAAATATTCAATTAAATATTTCAAATAAGTTGTCTTTCAATGAATTCATCAAAATATTTTTAAGCTTCAAATTTTGACAGTCACAAAAAGACCTTAGACCATTATGTACCATGTATCTCTCTAATTTCCAGCCATCTCCGGCAGAATTTCAACTTTAAAATAAAGATATGATTAAACTGAAATTAATATAAAAAACACTTTTTAATAAAACAGAGTATTTTTTTTTAAATACGAGCCTACTGAAAATAGATTTGTTTAGCATTTAAGTCTTATTTGCACTACAGAATAATACCCACAATTCATGTAGTATCTCAAGAATTATTTAAGAAAAATATTTCATAGTAAATTTCCTCATAAAATTCACTTTTTAGTTTTACTTTCAAAATGATTGAATGACGTGAATAACAATATTTTATTTCGTTTCGGTCTGTAAATAAACTTTTAAAAATTATGATATCTATATTTTATATATTCTTTCGACCCAAGCAACCCTATTCTATGAAGTACTGTTGACACTTCAGTATATATTGTTCCCTGAAAAAACATCTGAAAAGGAAGCATTTCAACTCTGATGGCGAACTCAAGAAAACTGTAAAAGGATTGGGTCTAGTCACGACCACAGGAATTCTTGGAATAAGAAATCCTCCGGCTCGTTATTCAATGGGATCGTTGTGCTCAGGCGTATGGTGTACACTTTGAATAAAGTCTTTTTTATACTCACGGTGTCGTTTCGTACCTTTTCATTTGAACACTCCTTTTAAAATTATTCCAAAGTAGTTGCAATTTTTATTAATTTCAGATAAACAATAGCAATATTTTATAGTGCTAGTTTACAAACACTTACACTCACAATCATCAAAAGAAGTCATAAACAATAAATATCGCTGTGTTGCCTAATAATGCAATATTAACGTATAAAATTGCAGTAGAAATGATGATTATGCTGATGATTCACAGCTATGATTCATTGATAAATGAATTATAGATCGAATAATTCATTTTTAAATGTACCAAAATTGGTATTGAAATTTACTAAATTGTGTTAACTTTTTTATTGTCATAAAAATTTATTCTAAATGTATGAGGAAGTGCTTTGTAAATTTAAATCTAAGAATATCATTGTATATTTTAAAAGAATTAAAGGAAAGACTTTAAATTTAATTGGAATAAAAACAAATACCCTAAGTATACGCTAACTTACGTTCTCTGAGTTGATTTAAAGGATAAATTATATGCATTGTTGCTAGTTCATTAGTTTCTTTCATATGTGGTATGAATTCATCAGGTGTTCTTTAGAGACCTTAAGTTATTTGATATTTTAATTACTTTATCTTTCTGCTTTAATTTCAATATAATTTTCTTTTTTTGCGCTTAAATCCCGAAAACTGAAATCATTAATTGGCTGTTAATAATTAGAAATTTTCAACAAAATATAGATATAACAAGATAACAGCAAATATGTAAGAATATAGATATAATATAAAGATAAAAAAAGAAGTTTTCATTCACCACTTTTTAGAAGTTTGTATGGTTTTTAATTATTGATATATTATTCAACTCGATAGAATCTTATTAATAAAGTAAAAATATTCATTTAAGTAACCATGTTTTTCATTGTCATGATATATTAAAATATTTTTAGGATTGGAATTGACCTAAGAAGTGTAATTAATATACCTTATCAGATAAACTAAATGAGATTAATTAATTAATAACAAATCATAGATGGGACATCATTACATGGGAGATAAGGAACTGAAGCATTTAATTTCTGCCTGGAAACATTTGTCAGTACTTACATGAATTCATATAAAGATTGATTAATTTGGAGGGAAGCAAACTTCCCGAGATGCTTGAAAGTGTTAAACAAACTATGTTGAATATGAAGGCGAGATTTCAGCCTAAAGAGATATTGAGGAAAAAAATATTGTGTTCTAGTGTTAAGCTATTTCCCTGATTAATACATGTCTATTGATAAAATATATTTAATTATTCAGAAAATGCTCCTCACTAGCACATCTGTGAATTGTTATTATTCTTGTATATAAAAAAAAATTTCATATTGTTTAATTATAAATATATTATATTATACAAGGAGTTCACAAACAAAAGGATTTTTAAGGGATTCGAAAATAAAATAAAAAGTGACAAGAAATAAGAAATTCAGAAATTCTGTGAAATTGCAATAATTGTGACCCAAGATTTAAATACTGCAAAGGTGAAAAAGAATTCTTTAAAACGAATAAAGTTCATTAATTCCCCTTCTTTCTCATATTCAGATTATTTAAAAATGTAAATATTTTACGCGCCATTTACTTCTTAATGCTTGTTATATCACTTGCCAAAAGCACCCACAGAAGACAAATATAATGACTTAGAAAGTAAGATAAGAAAAAAATAGGTAGCATTGAAGTGTATAAGTAATGCATGAACATTTTACAATCTTTTATGGCTGAAAGAATATACAAAACTTTATGTTGAATGTCATAAGTTCTGCTATGATAGCCATTACTTTAGTTTTTGTACATTCAACTTCTGTATACTATTTATATTTTCATTGAAAACTATTCTGAAGATCCAGTGTGATTACGGATTAAACATTATTACTGAAATGTTTTAATATTTAGTATTACGGTTTCTTTTGATTGCGAGTTATTTAAAATTAATTTTAATTTATTTTATTCAATTCAATATTGTCCATCTTGTTCTATAGCAACAAGTCATGATCCAACTGTATATTTTACATGTATGTATTTTTATTCAGCACTGAATAGAATATCCGTAAGTTATTCCCCGGAAAAAGATTCATTATTTATTTATTTATTTAAACTATGCACCCCACCAAAATTGAGTTTATTTACAGAGTGCATGAACCAGAACACAAATGGAACGCAATCCACAAAACAAGTTAAAAGACACTTAAAAAGGAACAGCAAAGAATACAGAATCACAAAGTTCTAAACCATATATGAATAAAATGGAGAAGGCTAGCAAAGATCAAAAAGGAACACACACACGCACACAATACCAACACAAAGGCATGTAATAAATATGTATAGTTAAAAATAATGTGTAATTAAGACTAAAAAAATAAGTAAATAAAAAAGAAATGAGATCAAATAATTAAAAGTTGAGATTAAATTGCTATAAAAAAAACGCTAGGAATCATATGACGAATGTCAAGTTCACCAAAAGTCATGCAAAATTTCTAGAAAAAAAAAACCCTTTTAATCTAGATAAATTTAGATTCAAAAAATGATCTGATTTCTTAAATATCTTACCCTTGAAAACGAAGCAATCTACATTCCTTGGGAAAAATCAAGTTCAGTGCTAAAGAGGACAAGAAAATGTGTAAAAATATGAGCTATTTAAAACAAATTCATTAATCAAATCAACAGTGGGGCGGTTTGGGGCGCTTCGGGAATTTTCCTTTAACGTCCAAGTGGGTCGGTTTCGGGCGCCTAATTCTGTTATAAGGAAGGTTGGTATTAAAATCGGCTACTGTTGTAAGAATTCCAGGAGGTCCGTGTTATCTTTGACGATCGTGGCGTTTTCACAGAAGATTCCCCTCTGAGTTAAAGTGGTAGAGTTGGGGAGGGATTCACTAAATAGGTTGTTTGCAAATATTTTGTATTTTTATTTTGTTTTGTAGTTTCCATTTCTATTTCAAGTGATTTGATTTGTATTTTCTATTTCCAAGCGTTGTTATCGCAAAGTTGGAAAGATTATATAACTATTTATAAAAGAAATTTTGAACTGAAGTGCTCTGTTAACGATGAATGATATATAAGGACACCGACATGCTTATTTTTCGGATAAGCATCAGAAGCTCTTTTCAGTATTAAGACTATTGTAATGACATTAAGACAAACTATTGCACTGATATTGCTGCCTTTTCGCATCTCAATTTTCTCACAAAATGGGTAGCGACGCTTGTTACTGTTAAGGGAAGTAGTTTTATATTTCCAGCATCTTATTCTATCATCAAAAGATCGTCGGAATTTTTGAGGCCGAGTAAAAACTAAGGTTTTCAAATAGAATTAAAAGACCCCAAAATTATTGGGATTTTTATCTCTCCTTCATAGAGTGAGATAAGTTATATTAATGGCGAGTTCTTATACGAATTCTATTCTGAAAATTTCTCTTCAGTTGTGAATTTCTACTATTTATTTTAGGTACTGTGAATCGATTTTTGTATTATCAGGGTTTTTTTTATTTAAACGCTTATTATTTCTTCATTATGAGTGAAAGTAAACCCGAATTCACTAATGAAGAAATTAAAACAATTTTACCCTACTGATGAAAGTGACACTTATATGTCAAGCAAAGATGATGGTTGGTCAAAAATGATGTTTTAGCTGATCATTTAAAACAGTTTCTTCAATTTAATTTATTTTTCTTATTTCATTGTAAAATGAAGTTTTAAAACCCTCTCGTATATTTTCTGAAATAATTTAAAATAAAAAAATTAAGGAGTATTATATGTCATATTGTATACGATTGACAAATGATTGTTTTAATAACATTTTCGAAGTTAAATAAAAATATGAGAAAAAATAAAGATTTCTTTTGTATAGACATTTGTCCCAACTTTTATTTCAATGATAAAAAAAAAATGGTCCCCAAAAATTTACGCGTGATTCACTCATGCGTAATTTTGAGGACACTTAATTCGGAACTTTCGTACAAAAATTCATTTTATTTCATTTTAATAAGATCTTCTTAATAATATTAATTAATTTAGCATGATGGCTTATAGTAAAAAAGTAATATTTATGATGAACTAAAGTAATATGTTCAGACTGAAGACTGAAGGAATTGTTTGCGAAATATATTTCACAGAGTAATTTTTTTCCCGCATTTGATGGAACAATTTTTTGTACTTCAGTATTAAATGAAGTTTTAAAAACAAGTTATCTCTTTTATCGAATTGCTTTGATAAATGAGATATAGAACGTTTGACGAAATGCAGTCTCTTAGTTTGATAAAAGTTATAAAAGATTAGTAAAAATGAGTTACAAAATAAAGATATTTTTGGAATGTATATTTCTATCACGCTCTTTTACAATGATTTAAGTAAAAACAAGAATTCGTAAGGTTTTGGAAACAAAATGTTAAAACTTCTATAAATATTTAATTAGAGGTCTAAAAAGGTTTTTCCATTACGATGGAAAATTCAGAGTTATATTTTATATTCAAAAATTGAATGAGCATAAGAGTTTATATTTTAAAAAATATAATATTGAAGATAATAAATGAAATAATTCTTACCTGAGTGTTAAAAGAACGTATTGTTTTCGAAATATCTTTCAAAAGGTGCCTCTTTTCATATATTTTTTTTTTTATTCAACGGATGTTTTTATTTCGGTATTAAATAAAGATTTAAAACGTTATCTCGTCTATTACTGCATTGCATTGACATCTATACAACGTAAAATATATCCTAATAGCATTAATATATACACTATGGATGTCTAACATTTTGTAAAAAAATTACATACTAATACATGACGCATTATTTAATTTATCCAAAAAAATTGAATTAATATTCTAAAAGTTTGTTGAAAATTAAATGAAAAATAAAAATGTTTTTGAGATTGATATTAATCCCAGTTTTTATTTAAATGATTTAAATGGTTTTCAAATCTAATATAAAACTTGTTTCACACTAAAAAATATCAATGCATTATAATGGAACACTTTGGCCGGTAATAAAGGCAACTAGTTGTCGGAAAAAAGCAAGGGAATTGCTCAAAGTAGAACGATGTCAAATTTATTACTTCGGCCACGGAGAGTAACTTCCCCTGGGCTTGGAAGAACCCATGTCTCCCAGCGAGATGCTCAGAAAGTCTAGAAGTTATAGGTAGTGCTGCTAAAAAGTGCTTAAAAGTGTATTGAAAATTAGATGATAAATGAAGAGGTCTATGAAATTGATATTAATGCCAGTTTTTATTTCAATAATTTGAATAGTTTGGAAATCTAATATAAAACTTAAAAAAATTATTTTTTAAATTATAAAATAAATTTCAAATATTTGGTAATAAAAATACCTCAAAAGGTCGATGAGCGAAACGCTTCACTCTAAAATATGTCAATGCATTAAGCCGTGTTCCAACACGTGAATCTTCAGCCAGGGCACACTTTCCCTCCTTGACCATTTCCTGCGGGTTTTCTGGGGTTCTTTGATACCTGACCAGTTTACTGACTGTCAGCAAACTGAATGGTGTGGAAGTTTGAAGAGGGGGTGCCAGTTGAGGTGTCGTCCTCGCTATCTGACTGTGGTTCAAAATTACTAGGTCCGTCCCAAAATTGTCTTAGTGTTGCTTTGAAACGGGACGCTAATATAACTGAACTAAACATACAAATCCCTTTTCCCTAGATTTAAATTTGGAAGAAACTAAACAAAAAGCATTTAAAGAATTTTTTACTTAAATATTAGATTGCCATTTATTACTTACTGTATTTAGATTGTTTCCTCTAATTATAAAAAATCTCTTATATTATTTTCACTAACTTAAATGATCTGATGTTAAATGAATGAACGAAATGGAAGTGCTTGGCCTTAAAAGGGAAGTGCGCGGTTTGTGCAACGATGACACTTCTGGGAAAAAAAAGACAATCTTCTTAATGCTGGCAGTTCTGATACTAGCAGAAAAGAAAAATAGGACTGTAGTCCCAGAATTCGATAATAAATTAAATGATTACTACTCAAAATGAACCCCTTTCAGTTAAACAAAATACTAATCAATTTATTTTTAGTATGTTAATAGCTTAATAGAAAATAGCCGCCTTCGGTGGCAGCCTTTCACACACCATATAAGTTTGGTTTAGTTTAGTTATATTAATGCCTTGTTTCAACTATTTTCGGAAAGATCTCGTAATTTTGAACCACGTTCAGATGGTTAGGACGACACTTGAGGTGGTACCACATTTCCAAGCTTCTATATAACACCAGCGGGTGGACGTTTAGCCCAGACGGATTTAACGTGCACCGGACCTGCTAACGTGATGGTTCTTCGACTGAATCAGATCTGTAACCTAAAACCTTTAAATTCCAATGCCGATACCTTACCACAGGATCACCGCAGCCAAGTATGGAAGGTGTTAAAAGTTCAAGATCATTTTCATCAGACACATATGAATATATAACCGTCAAACACTGATATGCAACTTTAGGATTCAATTGCACCCACTTTTAAGTTCCCATTTTCAAATAAAGATACTTGATTAAAGA
This sequence comes from Argiope aurantia, assembly GCA_026543865.1. NCBI lineage: Eukaryota > Metazoa > Arthropoda > Arachnida > Araneae > Araneidae > Argiope > Argiope aurantia. Next base: position 186,176 of record JAPMOR010115815.1, read on the forward strand.
GGAGAAGTTTATCATTATCCCTTAAGTGGACAGAGTATCATACAGAGAGTGGAACAGAGTGCTCCCACGCACCATACAAATAATAATTTAGCCATGTCAGTTGTATTTTACCGTAACAATTTAACTATAGTTTAAAGCACCCCTGCACAATAAACATATCATATTAAGTAATTAGCTATACATGCATTTGAAGTGGCAAAATTATTTGTGGAATAAAACTCACATTAATCCGTCAGGGTTATCAGGTTGAAACTGACAAATCGGGGGGCTGTATTATAGTTTTATTACTCGATAACTTTCGAAATGGGTGTAGCTGAGGGAAAGAAGCATTATTGATAAATTATCTAGGGATCATGACTTTTCCTGTGAAATAGAAACTGGTGAAATCGAAAGAGTTTTTCAGGCTGGTCGACTGGTTCATTTTTTCCGTTTTATTTTAAATGTATAGATTACTTGTACAAATTTAAATATTTAGATGAGCCCCTGCGAAAATTTTAGGCAAGGCATCTTTTACCATTCATTACTACCTTTAAAACTGTTTTTTTTCCCACATAGGATGATTGATTCCAAAATAAATCTGGGTGGGATTTTTTTTGTCCGCGTCTATACATTGGGTATATTTAACAGTAAAATATGCGTGGCTTTTTTAAATCTAATTTATTACAATACCATTATTTTACTAATAAAATAACTGCAATTAATGAACAAATAAATGAGATTAACTTTTTAAGTACACTAAAAGAGCGTATTAAAGCATTCGTTAAATATCTTGAATAAATGTGAACCTAATTTTATAAATTCTATGCTCAGTATTATAGCTATGAAATCAAATTCCCTTTCCGAATTTTCATTCTATTGAACTTTATGACCAAAATTAATACAATTTCAAGCACTTCTAAATTTTTAGTCGATTCTTTTAATTTTGTATAAAGGTGTTTTAGTATTTACTAGCCGCCGTTGGCTACCAGCCGGTTTGCTGATCTTAATGCTCGTTAAAATTTTAATAATTAAACATTTTATGTAGCTCCTATTTTAATTTCATCAAAATATTTTAAAGCTTCAAATTTTGATAGTTATATAAATCATTATAATATTATGAAAGACCTTCAGCCATAACGTAATATGTATCTCACTAATTTTCTGTTAGCTCCCGTAGAATTTATGCTATAAATTAAAGTGGAAATGGTTCAATTGCAATTAATATAAGATCATTTTTTACTGAAAAGAAGCATTTTTTTTAAAAAAAAAATATGAGTACTGAAAACAGAGTCGCTTAGTATTTAAACCTTATGGGCACTAAAGAATATCTTTCATAATTTATGTAATATCTCAAGAAGTTTTCTACAAAATTTTCTCAGATTCATCATGAACAGATCAATTAACAATGTTTAGTTTTTAAAGCATCAAACATTAAGAAAATAAAATGAATCGCTTGAAATATTCTGTTGGAAACATTTTAAGCCTTCAAAACCAAATCTGTTGACAACTATTTAGAACTGATACAATTAGAACACAATACGCATGCGATAATTTTCAACGCCAATTATGGTAACGCTACGTAGATTAGAAATTTTTAATTTCCTTTATTCCATTTTATTTTAATTCAAAAGTACTTCAGATTGAATCTGAAAGATTAATTAACAATGTTTAATTTTAAATGTATCATACACTAAAAAATAAACAGAATATTTTGAAATGATGGGCCGAAAATAAGTTAAGCTTATTATCATTAGCGTGAAAAAAACAAAAAAAACCTGAAGGCTTACTCATTTAGCGGTGGAGAAACGAAATGATTTTTTGGCCGGAAAGTTAGAATTTTAATTATTAATTAAAAACTAATTTAAAATTCAAAAAAGGGTCCCAGATGCACATTCCCGACCTCCAAGGTATGCATGTGCCAAATTTAGTAGTTGTAGATGGAATGATTTGGCCTGTAAAGTGCCAACACACACACCATTTATATAAGTATGGATTACTAATGAAAATTAAATATTTATTTTTACAGAAAATATTAAGTATGCATATACATATCAGAAAAATCTTAGTAATAGATATCAATGCTCGTTTTCATCTCTTTAAATAGAATCTCCAGTTATGTACACTATTAAAGCTGGGCATGCGTAAAATGCCTTTACACTTGCGTATTTAAGCAAAACTACATTTACGTCATGTAATCACGATTGAGAACCATCTGGATGATCTTGGTTTTCCTCCCTGTTCTTTTTAATTTACAGTTATATTTTTTAAGCATGTTGGTGTATATAAATTCTTTTGATATAAATTTATGTTATAAATTCTTTTGATATTTTGCAATATTTGCTGTAGAAATCTCCAACACTCAGAAACCTAGAAGGTAAATTTATTTCACGATACATTTTATGGCTGTTTAAATGTGGATATAAATTTGGAGATATCATGACTTACCAGAAATCGAAAGGCTATTTTACTTTAAGGAATATTCCAAATATTAATCAAAATATTTAAATTTTTATCAAGATTTAAATACATAAATTTTAGCAACGAAGAGTAGAACATCTTCATACAGTAAAAATTCTAGTCATCCACTAATTATATATATCAAAGAAAAATAGTGTAAAAATCAACCTAGCCAGGTAAAAATACGATTTTAAATCAAAAATTTCACTACATCTGTATATATTTAACAAAATAGTAGTAAAATAAAATTAACAATTTTAAATAAATTTTAAAGTGGAAAATGAGGAATAGTGCAACGAAACTTCAACTTAAACTGTATAATTCATATCCAATTCGTTCAAAAATTTTAATTTTTCTCAAGTAACGGATCTGAAATATTTACTCATTTGCGATCATGAAGTATAGAAAGAAAAAGTTAAAATAGTAAATAATTCTAAATTTTGAATTCGAATTGATTTTAAAATTTATCATTTTTGAAATTTCTCTTTTGTAAAGAAAAATTCGAATTCCCCAAATTTTACTGCATATTTATATCATGAACAGTTAAGCTAATTTCTCATATATATATATGCTATCATTAGAACAGCGAAATGAATCAAAGCTTCTAATTTGTCATGCTTATACTCTATCAATAAACTAGCAAATAAATTTTATTGATATTTAGATTAATAAAAAGAATTTAGGTAAAGATTGATTTACATTTAAGCTGAATTATCTATTATTTCTGTGCAAGATGGAACTAAAAAATGATTTTAAGCAATGGATAGAAATGAGCAATTCATCTTCAGAATTTTCACTTTTATTTTATATCAATTCAATAGTTCTCAGACGATGTAGATGTATGTACCATCTTACATTTAGACTATGAATATGTCAGCAATGTAGTTTCTAGAAAATATTTAACTATCAAAACTAACAAATACCTGAAAAAAGATCGGAATATTTGGTAATTAAATAAAGTAAATTAGAAATTAATTCTATTTGCAAGTTTGGTATAAAAAAACAGATGGTTTACAATATTGTTACAATTTAAAAATAGGATATGAAAGAATTCGTAACAGGCAAAGTAAATTGGGTTTTGCAATTTTTTTTTAAAATGGCTTAACAAGAATTCAATAAAGCATTTTTTAAAAGTAAATCGACTCTTCAGACTTGTATTAATGAATTCTTAAATTGCATAATAACTTATATAGCGAATTTGTAATTATAATTTCAACGATTGTTTTCGATTGTATATTACAATTCAGAATGAACGAATGTATTTAAGAAAATGCTTTTTTCAAATTTAATACCCAAGAATTCCGATTAATCAGCTGCTAAAAGGTTTCTTTATTATCGAAAGAGAAAATTAAGGAGCAATAACGCTAGGTTATTGGAACATTCATTCACCATTCTCAAAATATTAAGTTTTATTCACAAAATGTATTTCCTGAATGCAGAACCTTCCAAATTTATCCACTTGCGATCGGCGAGGAATACAGAAAGTTAATTTCTGACGTTTCAATCTAATGAAGTTAAATCCCAATTCAAGACATTGGAATTTCTATGAAAAAGAATATTAAAAAATAATCAAAAATTGCAATTCACCAAATTCTACTATATTTCTAAAGCATGACTAGCTTTCTAATCTGTCATCTACACTCTTATCAATAAGTTAATTCTAATAATTTTTATTTAAATTAAAAAGGATTTTAGGTAAAGGTATGAACACAACTTAATTCATCTTATGCATTTCTACTTTACATTTGAATCAATTCAATATTCTCCTAACGCCTTAGATGTGGGCACCGTCTTAAACGAACAAATGCGTAAACTGAATTTATAATTACGCTGAAACGTCTCCTATAGAATAATTTCTGTCGGTGGAGTAGATATTCAGAAATTTAACACAAATTTGAATTCAAAGTAAATAAAATTTTATTTGTATGTTTGATATACGAGAACAGGTCATTTACAAGCTTATTACAACATAATAAAATACAATATAAATGCATGAAGTATCCAATACATGTATCTAGACAGCAAAGGCTTAGTACATAAAATTGGCTTAAAAATAATTCAGTTTTATAAATTGATGTTAAACGAATGCTTTCCTTAACATATTTGAGGTGGAATATTTTATGCTGCATGGATTTCTATAACTAGGGAAAAAACACATTTATGAGTTAATGCATTTGGCAGAATTTCAATTGTAAATTCATCATAACTATACTTCATTGATTAATGCATCACAGAATAACCGAAAGTTTAATAATTCTATTAAATTAAAAGAAGAATTTTTTTAGAAAATTACTGAAAAGCTGATAATTTAGAACCCTAGAATTTCATGTTATAGGAAAAAGAAAAAAGCGACTTGTCCTACATTTAGATTATTTAGCATTCATCTCATCCATTTAATTTTTCCCTTCAACAAGAGACATTCGAGTAGAATTTTATGCATATTATTCTAATCGTTAAAGAGCATCGTATTTTCTCTAAAAGCATACTGATCACCGTGGTGATCAGGCACGATGATCAAATGCTTTCCGAAAATCAAATGATACTTTGATTGGCTGGCCGGCCGAGCCAATCAAAGTATACTTTATCCGCGGATGTAAGCTTTACATAAAAGTCGAAGTAGCGAGATATTTAGAATTTTGAATGTACTATTAATCTTACTGTAACTATTACTATTTTATTTTAAAATTGAACATAAATAAAATTTTAAATTAAAACGTAATTGCAAATGGATGCAACGAACAGATTTAATATATCTACACAGACTGAAGAATAATATGAATTGTTCAAGATTTAAATTAATAACCATTGAGCCATTCTAAATTGATTCAGAAAGAATTAATGCGATGCATTATGAAATTCACATATGAAAGGTAAAAGAAACTGAAAGTTTATTTTATAACAATTTTAGAATATTTATAGCTTTAAAAGTTATCAAATTTATTATATTACTATAAAATGTCTCTTCAAAATACATAAATGTTTCATGTGAGTAAGTACACGAATTATGATTTATTAATAATTGAAAACATTTTCGAAATTTCAAACGATGTAAGAAGACAAACATGCATTTTAACTGTACGTTTTGATATATCCTCCATACACAATAGACATTTTTCTTGGCAAGAGTTACTTTTCGCATATTTTAAATTAGCCGAATATACTTATGACGGTTATTAGCAAATTTCGTAACTTTAGAGTTTACTTTGAGACCAATTTCTTTTTTTAATTCAGATATCTTTGAAAACATAACTGAAATTAAGCATAAAACAATATGCATATTATATCAAATATAAAATAATTTTGAATATTTAAGACAAATATTTGAAAGGCGAATATCAGGATCATTAATTCCTTAACATGCTAGAATCGTATACATATGGTCATACAAACATATTGAATTATTTGATAACTCATTTTATAATCACAAATCGAGTAGTAGAAATGGACAAGATCATGAATTAGTTTTCACGAGCATTACCATTCAGTACCATTCTGAAAAATATATTGGTAAAATAAAAACAGGTCAGTTTACAAAAAATTATTTACATTTTAATTTTACTACGGTAATCGGTGGTTATTTTTAATCTTAACAAATCATGTATTGGCGAAAAGATTCATTTTTCACTCACAATGATCAAGTAATGCACTATGCAAGTGATTCTTTTAATTTCATAATAAAAATTACGATTCCTGCCTCTATTGCTGGGTCAATGAGAGCTCTGCTTGTCAACTTGTTGAGCTCTAATAAGAGATTAACCGTACATTAATATTAAAGCGAATTTTATCTGAAATGTAAATCAAACATTCAGTCATGTTGGTTTAGATTAGCAGCAAAATTAAATGTACTAACATATTTAAAGTTATACATATTAAAAACCTTTTCACCAATGTAGATTGCTTTTTAAAATACTTATTTCTCAAAGATTACAAAACATGCATTACATTTGAAGTAAATGGATGAAGATCAATATTTTAAAGATGGTTTAAGAATAAATTTCGTCAATTTTAAGATTAAAATATGACAATTCAATCAATATTTGAACACTTCAAGCTTTGCAAAGTTGGAAAAAAATTAAACAAATGTGCAGTATCTTGCTCTTAGAATAGAACAAAACATTTCTAAGATGTATTAATATCCTCAAGTAATGTTGACTACATACATATTCACATTTCCACTGCACAGCCCATTTATGTGTTCATTGTTTTTGACTAAAAAATTTAGGCGGAGCGAACATGAATTTTACAAACTCAACTGCTTAAATTTGATCTTAATTCATAGTTCCATCAAAAAGGCTCCGAATCGCAAGGTTCAAGGCTAAAAATTATATCTTCTACCATGATCACTAGGGTTAAAACATGTAGACATCTGAAAAGATAAAATTAAAAGATTATATCAAACTATCGAGAATGCCATTAAATGCCAAAAAGCTAAATTTTGATACTTAAATCCACTCCAATAATTCAATAATCTGAGAAATGTTTAATTGGTATCAATAGATGCTGAATCTGCATCTAGGAGTTTTTTTCCACCAACAGTTCTCATTATGAAAATGTAACTGGTCATCTGAATACAATTTCAAAATAAATTAAACATTTTTTTTAAATTATTCCAGAATCTTCCGAGATATGCGCGTTTTTATTTTCTTTGAAAGTCAGAAATGACAAATAATGAATGCTTTAATAGCGTCAGTTGGTCATTGTTTAGATTTTAGAATGCTGTCGATTTCGTCAAGCTCTCGAAACTTTCGCATAACCACTTAAAAGCGCCGAAAACGAACACATCCTTGCATAATAAGAAAAAAAGAAAAGTTCCGATGTTGAGAAATTATCACAATTCCTTTCGTAGAGATTGCAAATGAATTTCCGAGATTGCCATTTATATACTTGGACATCAAACGATTTCGCCTTACCGATTATTATATGCTGGTAAATGCGATTGATGAAAAATTGAAAATTTTACATATCAACTGCAATAGGTTTGGTTTGGCCCCAAAAATAACATTAGCAGAGAAATGACAAAGTTATGCAGAATTATTTTTTGCTTATTTCTCATAGGCACACGTCTGAAAAGGTTTGTGCCTTACTCTTCCCTATTGACAAGAAAGCATAAATAGGCCAACTCCATTCTTGGGCATAGAATTACTTCGACATCTCTTTACAGAAATTGATCTCTCAGTATAATACGAACGGCAATTCGTTTCCTATGTTCAGAGACATAAAACTTCAATGTTTCCAGGAAACTATGGTTTATGAATGTTTGTGTCTTCGGAATACTTTCAAGAAAGTCTAAATAAAATAGTTTCCGAATAACATGCTATTCTGATCATTTTATTATAATGATTCAAAACTTACCTGAGAATTTGATACTTCCAATTATCTTTAGGAAATTTGTGACTATTGAAGGCTTGTATATGGAACCGAGAAAGTCGTATTACTCATGTTAATAGCACACTTATCCAAGAAAAAATACATCCATAATTCAGGTTTTATAAGTCGTCTAATAAATCTTTGGTCTGTTAGTCGGATTCCATAGGATCCGAACTCTTTATGCGCTTGTTGAAGCTCCGTATCATTTGTTCTGTCGTGATCACTTGCTTCAAAACCTTTCAGTATCTGAACAGAAAATATTCGATATGAAATCTATCAAATATACTATAAATTGCAAGAATATATGCATTTTACTTTTGCTCTTTTATTTACACAGAAAATTCCAAGATCCGATAAGAATTTGCTTGCAACTTCTTTGAGAGAAATTAAACGTTTTTCTTTCCAATCATTAAATCTTAAAGCTCGCATCAGTTCATTTAAAAAATAAAATAAAACTAGCAGTATTTGAAATATATTTGTTAAAGAATTCATCTAAATATTTGGATTCAAAAAAGGCTTCCAAGTATTTCCGAGAGCTAAAAGCATGTATAGGAAAATAAGTTGTGCATCTAATTTGTTAACTGTCCATTAAGCATAATTGTTAATATACTTAAAATAAGTTTATTCACTATAGGCTAGAATATTCTTTAAAGCTACCCACAAAATGCTTAGTGGTGAATTATATAAAGTTTCATTTAAGGAACATTAAGTTTTAGTTTTGGACGGTTGCATTTCTAATTTCATAGAATTTCTTATTTAGAAGCTTGAAAAATAGGACAAATTTGAGGATCTTACCAAGAAACATTTATTAACTACAACTTATAAAGGATCGAAAAACACTTAATTTTTAAATAGTAATACATTTATTCATTATAGAAAGTAATTTTCCCTCAGTCAATAGACAAAACAATTATCTTGAATAATTTTTTGTCCCGTTACAGGTGTGTGTCGGAATTACGCGCGAGTTCCTGGCCCTGTACTACTCAAATAGCCATCATAGTATAACATTTGAATACCGGTAGTTCTTGCGATGGAGGTAGTTCAAAATGTCACATTTCAATAAATGTTCCCCGGAAATTATGTTTCACGTCTCTTTGCAGCTTCCAGAAATCTTTTGAGACGTAACGAATACAATTGGTTTCCAAACACCATGTCCCTTTGTCAGTTTTATTAATATAATTTACAAACTTACTGTGTCCTTAATTCTTGTACTTTGATGTCATTTAAAGAGAATACACCCTCGCATCCAGCATTGGTGTAGATGGATAGCATGCACATGGAACTGAGAAAACGGTATTGGTGACAGACGTCGTGCCTTTGTCAAATACAGATAAGTTGTCTACCCTATAAAACTAACGAAATAAAGTACATTTTTATAGCTGTAATTATCATTGATAAATTATTGCATCCAATCTTCACATCGATATTACAATTATAAATCGCATAACTTACCGATGATACTTTTGTAGGGAATCGAGAGAAAGTCCCCTGGCCCTCCGGATGGCTTCTATCAACACAATTTTTGCCAAGAGCTGAGAAGGCAGTCACTCTACATGCGGGGAAAGGCGTCATATCATTGCTCCAACAAACATCTGAAGAGTCTTCAGAGAGTACATAACTGCAGGCTTTGTTTCGTTGATAATTTGTGAGGTTGCATTTCTTTTAAATGAGTGAAAAATCTGATGAATCCAACACGAACTTCCTGGTATGAGTGAAGCAGTTTAATGATCTCTAAGGTTATTTTAACACTAGAAACGTATCACATTAAATATTCATTCTGCATATTTTCAGAAACGGCACAAGAAAACAATCGCTTTGGCTCTTTCCTATATCATTAAACTATACCAAGTAAAATCCACATAATTATGGCACATTCTTTACTTGAAAACCACTTTTGTAGAATATCCAGATATATTTCTTCCGTATTGAATCAAAACATCAAATGTTCAGATTTCAATGCCTCTTAAAAGCCTTCCTAAGGTTTAGGGTTTAATTTTGGAAGATGAATTACAAAGATTATCCCGAACTTACTATTTTTGCTCTCGAATGGAACAACCTCCTTTGCCTTAAGGCTGTACCGACTTTTTTTTAAGCTTTATGAAAAGGATAAGTTTTTTTGATGCATTAAAGGATAGAGAAATGCAATACGAAATTTTCTTGCTTTCATATACACTCAAAATAGCTGCATTTAAAGACTATCTCCAATGCCAAATTAATTCGATTTCCAAACTTTCTCCAATTCCTGATATAGCTGATTACTTCCTTTTATTCAATTCAAAAGATATTTGGAATTCATTCGCAATCAATATATTAGATCAAGTTTCTGTTTTCGAATTTTGATATGGAACAAACTAAATTATTTCCAATTTCTGGACCTGTGATTGTTCAAATAGGCTCAGCTACTTTATTCAGTAGAAATTATACTTGATTGCGCCTCAAAAATTTCTAGACACTTGCGATTTAATTGATACGCGAGCACAAATTGGACGAATTTTTCCGTACGAGGTGCGATGTTCTAACGTCAACTAGGGGAATAAATTCATATATAAAAAGAAAAGAACGGCATCCACACTATTACTGTTCATATTAAAAGTTAATGATTTTAATTTGAAGATTGAGGGGGGAAAGGGTGGTTAAAAGAATGAAATGCTTCATAATTTAATATTACGCATACGGAATTAATACTGTTATATGGAATTAATACTTTTATATCGAGCTCCATCCTAAAGAAAACGCAGTAAACCAAAGACTCTTCAAATCAAATATGTAATTTCACAGCAGTATGAATTCGAATATATTCTGTTCATCAAGTGCCATTTGTATATCCTTATTATACCATGAAGAATTTCGATTATTCATTAAAATCATAATGCATTTTAATTGTCGATTTGGGAACAGTTCTAAGCATGAGATATGCTCTGAAATATCATAAAATGAATATCAAAACAATCGATTTGTCTGTTATTCCTTCCGTCTTAAGCTTATTCCTATGTAAAGTGGAAATTTCAAAACAAAACGCGATTTTTCTTCGGATATAAATATACAGCTGTAAAATTTATGGGATTCAAATCCGAAATGATTTTAAATTATCAAGAAAGACCTGGTTTAATGTTAAACCTACTTCGGAGTCGCCTAATCATTCTGTTAAGCATTCTTCCCTTGTTTTCCTACTTTAAAGCAAAGTTTCAAGCTCATCGTCGCCCATATCCACACTTTCTATTGAGACAATGGTCGTCATCGTGAAATTACAGTCGAGAATGATGAGAATGAGCAAATCCTTGTACAACACAGAAATGCAGCCATGTTTTCCTTCAGCATTTTTCATTTCCTCAATTTAAACACAAACGCACACATATTACCCACGCCTCCAACACCAGCCACAAAACCACCGCTCACGCACA